>JAECUM010025153.1:0-66334 GCA_016617855.1 Megalonaias nervosa | reverse complement strand
ATTTATATTTCGATTATGAGCGTACTTATGTTATATTCTTTAAAACGTATAAGCATTAAAGAAGCAAAGTGAAGGAACTAGTATTAGTGCCGATTTGATCTGACATGGTTAAGAAGAACAAACTAAATATGAAGATGCAAGTGGGCTGCAAGTGGTGTGATTTACCCATGGACACAAAGGGTAGTTCTTAAAGGGCGCATCGCTTTGCACCTATGTAGCTGGTATTATTAGCAATGATATATAGTACACCGTTGTCTTGGTTACCGTATGAAAAATAGAATTTCAGGCTGACCAAATCTAACGACCTAGTCCACAGAATGTGCCATTTTCGCCATAGTTAACAATCTACAGACGGATAATACGAAGTGCAGGGTTTATTTAAATCGAGATATCACCAGCTTTACCGTAAAAATTGGCTATGTTATATTCGTTATGCACTTTAAAATGACAATTATCTTAGAATAACATCAACGAAGTTCTTCTCGAACATTTCTCTTGGGAACAAAGATGAAAGAATAATGGACTTTCGTATGCTTATCCCTATAATCTGGAGACTGAATAAAAACTATTTTTGTATGATATCCTTATAATACAATATAACAATAATAGTTGTGGTTGCATTATAATATCAATCGTGTAGGCCTAGAAATATGTTGATATTGCATTCATCTTTTACAACTCACAAAATATATATCTAATATAACTCCCCTGTCGCTTGCTTTTACAAGGTGTTTTGATTGAATAAGACAAAATAGGATTTATTATTTACACTTTTACAAATTACAATTGAAGGTCAAACTTCGTTCATGTAAGCACCTGCTTACAAATGATCATTATCTTAAAACACGATCTATAATGACGCAGAAAGTTAGACACACAATATAAATACACATAACGCAACCTCTCCTAGCAAAATATAATTTTATGTATTTTTAAACTGTGCGAATAATAATATACTAATTAAAATTGGGTAGAAAGATTGGATAACGGCACTTATAATTATTACAAAACTTATACACAAATAAAGAAATATAGAAATTATATACTCCAGTGCATCTGCGCGCTCCGATGTGCCCAAGGTGTATAAAGTTAATGATGAATTCACACAATTTCGGAATCAACCTGAGAAATATCTGAAGTTGGTTTTAATTTTTGTTAATGAACGTAATTTGGTTTTTACCATTCGGAGAAGGCGCTGAAATAATATACACTTCAAGATGTTGCAAAGCTAATATGAAAGCCAAACATTCCTTATCGATTGTAAAGTAATATCCCAGATGCTTATTTTCGTTTAGAAACATTTGACCACTGGATGAAAAATACCATTTTTACCTTCTGGAATCATTACTCCGCCGTGCACTACATGCCTTGCATCAACAGATATTTTAAAATATTGTCTAAAATTTGGAGTTGTAAAAAATGGTGCACCATTAAGTAGGGCTTTAATTTGCAAAACGAGTATTGACATTTGCCAAACCAATAAAATGTGTATTTCATACTAAACACATTTTTCAGAGGTTCAACAATTATGAAAATATTTGAACAAAACTTTTCATAACACAAGGCCATACAACAAAATCACATGAGTTACATTTTATTAACAGGCAGTAGGAAGTAGGAGGTGGCCTTGACCTTAGCTTCCACAGGTTTAATTTAACCTTTCCAACAATATGTCCTAAACATGTGACACGAGAAAAGGTACTTTTACATAAACTTCACCTCACACTTTCATCACGGAGTCAATCAAAGAATTTGGTAATAATTTCCAAATGATCTGTCCAGTTATCTGTGTAGGTGAGTGCGATCTTTTGCTTCCCAATTAACTATACCAGATGTTATCATATTCTTTAAACGCTTGATTGTACATAAGAACTTTTTTTATATCAAGTAGTACCTCTTGATATTGACCAAGTCCATCTGGAGCTGCAAATGCCGAAATTTATTCTTTTGCTATTCCTTGCGTGGAATTTCCAAGGATCCTTGCAAAAGTTCACATTTCTAACATATTTCTCATTTCTAATTTTGGCATTGGAAATATTTGTGACACTGTTCAGTTTTCTATGGTCAGTTTTATCTGGTTGAAGTACGATACTACACGCTGAACTCCAACTGACTTTACTTTGTTTTATTAAATCATTCTTCGGTAAATATTGAATTTCGTTTCTTAAATATTCCTACTTGACAAGACAAAGGATTAAAATCTACAAACTTATCGTCAGGATATATTTTATATATCGTCAGGATATATTTTATTGTTTATGTTGGAACATCAGTAAGAAAGAGTTCCTAGTCGCATGACATCCTGCTTAGTGGTCTCTTTTCGTGTAGTAGATGTAAAAATGTGTCGTCCAGGTTGTTTAATATTTATGAATTCCGAAGATTAGTTAAAGTAGTGTCATTATACTCCAGTTATGTTCCATCGTTTGATTGAGTCAGGTATAAAAATATTATATCATTAACTAGGTGGTCTATATCGATATACTAATTTAACATTTATATGACAGTTGTTTCTTTTTCCTCTTTTCGTGAATGTTAATTATATAATTTAAGCAATTTAATGTCGTTTCAATTGCATGATGGCCATTCAGACTAGCCGGAAGATGGGTAGGACTTATAAACAAGAGAGCCAGAATTTGATCAGCAGGTTAAAAAGTCTTTTCCTATGCATTGCTGACATACCTTAATTTTATTATGACATTATGTGTGAAATCAGAGACATAGTCAGGGATTTATATTTAAATCTTCACTTGAAAGATGTTTTCATTTTAATAGGGCTAATAGTTAATGGATAACACGTCCAAAAAAAAATTGAAAAGGACTAGAACCTATGATTCCTGAATTGAGTCCTTAATGTAACATAACAGCAATTGAACACATTCATCCCGATCATTTCTCCTATCAAAGCAATGTGACAGAATAATGTGCTTCAAAGTTTGATGAAATCTTCCCAAAAGCAGCTTGACTTTCAAAGTGATTCATAGACGAGTTCAGTTGCTGCATGCCTGGTTCACGCAACACTTGTTGGAGAATCCCAGATGTAAAATTTGACCCGGGAACAGATCCGACGGATTAGTGATTATTATTCCTTTCAACGCAAGAACATGACCATGACCTTTCTCATTACAATAAGCGGTACTGGTTAAGGCATACTTCAAGGAGTACAATATGCCCTGTCGAACACGGACATGATCGTGCTCAAGAAACAATCGTTCACCTGATGCACCTCATTAGGTATATGGACATCAAACCAGTCACGTGAAATCTTTCTTGCATTGTCAGGTATATCTGCCACAACGATTAACAAGTGACGGCAGATGGCCAACCGTGTTTGCGCAATTCCATCAGTGACCTTGGTATTACTTGCTAACATTGCCAAGGCGATTTCACCTCTACCACATCCAATCGGACTATAGAATATGTTTCATACAGTCCTGCCTTTTGTGTCCATTGCTTACAGCAGTAGTAGTTTACTTTTAAAGATATCCATAGTAGGTAGGGCTCATGATGTAATCTTGGCTTTCATTCATCCATTGAAAACCGATATTGTGGTCACTGGTTCTTAAATACCTGTCTCGAAGTTGCACTGAAGTAATGGGTAAGATTGACAATGGCGCGTTGACGTGCACGGATATCTTTTTTGACGCCTTATTGGCAAGGCCATGTGGATAACACCAAACATCAACGAGACTCGCAAGTCCTTCACCAGGTGTTGAATGTTTGTTCGAATGAAGTCGTATATCACACCTTTTACGGGACCCACGTGCATTGTATTCAGGAAGCTGCTTTCACCGGGTCATTCGATCCATTGTCTTTCTGGTAATGTTGGTAATGCTGCAGCGGTATCATCTTCGACCCTTTGTGAACCAGTTTCGGCTAGCTGAACCTGCTTAGGCCCACCACGTTTTTTTTCCCTATGAACGAGAACTGTTTTGATCAACATCTAATTCAAGTTGCAGCGATCGCTACTCTTCACGTTTGATTTGTGGTACGATGTCTGCCAGACATCGCACGAAAGATGAAATGATCGTGTTACAAACTGTAGCATTTGGGGAGTCAAAGAATACATTAGTGTAATTTGAGAAGCCGTTGGTGTACTTGCGAAAGGCACTTGTATTCTTGACGAAGAAGTTAAGAAGGCAATTATAAGATACCATGCGTGCCACCCGAATGCAAGCCGCAAAGGCAAACATCGCCTATATACTTTACGAAAACATCTCGCCATGGTGATCTTTAAAATCGTGACGATGATGCTCCTGACAGGCGTTACAGCTGGAAAATGTTCAAAATAAAACGACTGTCAAAGAAACGTGTTAAACACATGAACATTTAATATCCTGCAACGTTTGTAAGGAATTTACGAACAGCAACGTGCAAGTGATCAGTGAGCTCAATTTAGGAATACTTTGAAATTATTTACTTGGGGAAAACTGAAGAAGATGAAACTTTATGGAGATAATATTTGACATCATGCATGCCACAACCAGAGATGCAATTACAACAAGAATTTTGAAGTACTGAGTTTCGGAAACTTTGGCCGTCACTAAAACACAATAAAAATAATTCGATAAGTTGATAGAGCATATATCTAGAGCCAAATTGCACTCACAGAATAAACATTCCGAATGGGCAGAAGGACAACATCCATCAATACAACAACCAAAACGATCTGCTGTACCCAAACATAGGCAACAACCAAACCAAAGAGGAGGCCTTGATGGGTTGTGACCCTAACGAACTACCTGATCGTTTGGAAACACTTGTGTGATCAATTCGTGTGCGAAGCAACACACCAGAAGTCATTATTGATGCTGTATCGCTTTGGTCATTGACAGGTCAACAATGATCAAATGGAAAGAGATTTATCGCGTATTTGTATATGATCTTGTTGAGGATATCCATGAACTTCGCACACCGATGATGAATTCTAAACTGATTGACACCGGGCGTGTGCTACGTGAAATTGATGGGGCGATGCAAAAGGTTGATAAGAAGAGTTTTGAAATACCATTATCAAAATAACATGCATACAATAGCTAACAGTCTTTGAAATTTGCTCAAAGGTTCCGAACAAATGAAGAGTTATGGGTGCATCCTCTATTTTGAAGATGATGGATGAAAGGTGAGATCGTCAAAGTTGGGAGCCAGTGCAGTTTCGCCATTACTTTAACATACTGATTGCTGGAACAGGTGGCTGAAGAACAAAATCGCATTTGTCGCATGTCTAATCTAAGGCCAATCATTCTTATTCGATGGTCCTACTCAATGTATGGCGAGGTGTTACAAAAGTGAAATGCAGTTAAAACGGAACTCAAAGAATGTCAAGGAGAATTCAATTCGTTTTTGGAAAGGGTTCGTTGCAAAGACGATGATATCGTGTCTGACTCAAGTAAAATAAATCGTATGTAGGATAAAGTGTTAGCTGAAAACAAAGACGAAACTTTGGATAGCTGTAATAGGACTCAGTTATTAGCAGTATGATTTAAATTACTGAACGACGTATTTAAACAATCAGCTACTTCTGCTGCAGCTAAATATGTGACCTCCAGTTAGAACAAAGCCTTGCAAAACAGAACAGGAATGTTCCTCAATTTACTGAACCTGTTGAATCAAGAATTGCCTCTAAAGACTCATTTGAGAACACTTCAAGGTTAGATGTTGCTTAAAGCCAAGTTAGTACGACGTAACAAGAATTAGCAAGCAGAAATTCTAATATGACGTTCAAGTCCAAGATTTCAAGAATGTCATGAAAAGTGACAAACAGTCAGCAGCACCTTAAGTGACGAGACAATACATTGAGGATAGAAGTGAAATACAGACCGGACAGATTTGAAACCCATCTGCTCAGTATACATCGGCTGCTAATGACGGCAATATTGACATGAATGCTTTAGTAATAGAGATGACGTATTACATATTAAACATAAGAGAAGGAAGAAAGGAATTTACAACATGAGTAAATAAAGTATTAAAGCACTCTGTGAATAATACGCTAATGACTTATATGGGTAGTTCCATTTATACTCTATTGTTCCTCTTCGCGCCAATCATCTGAATAAAAAATGCACGAATTTAAGATTATCGACACAGCTGTTGCATCACTGAGCTGGGATAACATTGATACTCTTCGACCACGTTAAATAAACGACTTCGACAAAATTTGCAAACCTCAGGGACTAACGTAGACGACATCGATCAATAATAGCAAGTTGCTTTTAAAAGTGTCTCCATTTGGCTTCATATAGTGGAGTTTACAAGAACTTGAATGTATGACTGAGCTGTTTTTATGATTGGCTTGGGCAATTCCTTTCACCTCTCAAACAAATTCAAAGATATGGCAAGCCTAAACAATCGTTCTCAAACAAAGCAGTCACGAAATACAAATACACATTGATTTTGCATTAAAGACAATACTGAAAGTAAAGACAGTGTCAAGAAACATTTTCAATGAACGTTTAGAAAACTTATGTGATAATATTGTACGTAAGAACTTGCTTCAAATTGTAACTGCTTTTTACGAAGTCTATTCAATGTTAAATGTAGCATTGGATATGATCAGGACAAAACGATGTCTTTAAACGAAGCGAATATGTCTGATGGATTATTTGGAATTTCAGGTACCAGACACATTACTAATTGCTAAACGCAGCAGATAGAATTTCGTACCAAATATTAAACTGACGAACTGGAAAGCATAAATGTTTCTTGTCACATGATCGGTACGTGGTCCGGACCGACCTGACTATGAATATAAACTCCCATTAAAAATCTGCACTTAGTTTATAGTTCATTTCTCTATCCTATCCTAAAAATAAACAAACAATGTAAAAGCCAACATAAATTAACACCTTAGATTATTTACATCAAGTTTTTGTGAGAACGATGCAACTGAGACCTAAACTTTAACCCCATTACCCATATTTATTTGCATTGTTATTTCATATGAATGTCCGCACGTGTGTGCCGGAAATATCTAGTCAATGATCTGCGTGTCACAAATAAGGCCGTACAATGAATATAAAATTACCCCTAATCTGGATTTTCCATCGCTTTGTTGACAATGATGCAGTTATCAAGTACAACTCCCTCTGGGTAACTCGACAGCCCTCAACTGGAAAGTTATACCGATGGACACAATGACACAAAGATAATGTTCATTTTGAATTTGTGAATTGAAAAGGATTTCTTTCGAAGAGATATGTTATCTACCTTTACCATCAAATTACTTTTAAATACGATAATGTAAAGAAGTTTATTCCTAAGTCACATGAGGGTTTTTCATTGATACAACAGTACAATTGGTACAGGATGCATGCTAGTAGTGGGCCTACTGCCATAAGTAAGCCTTGTCATGGAACAACTGACTGATAAGATGGCCAATGGGCTGACATTATGATAGAATATTCTTCGTATTATCCGAACTCTATTAGCTTCTTATTCAAAGCATATGTGTCATCATGTAGCTGAGCAGATTTAAATGGTTCACAAAATATTTTTAGTCTCCCTTAACCTGTCTTTTTTCACAGCGTCAGTTAGTCTGGCAGCAGAATAATCCATCAACAGGAAACATAAAGATAGGCAATAATAGAATGCAAGTATGGTAATTTTTCATCAACCATAAAGCAACATCTCTCTCTCTCTCTCTCTCTCTCTCTCTCTCTCTCTCTCTCTCTCTCTCTCTGGCGGCATGTCAGCTTATCAGTTTTACCACATTGTCTCTCTCTCCCATCCTGCCTCTCATGCCCTGTAGCCTGGTATGTTAGAATAGCAATGTCTCAACACACACACCCTCTCTGTACCACTCTCTCTATCTCTCTCTCTCTCAATCTCTCGATTGGTCTGTCAGCATATCAGTTTTACCACATTGTGCCTCTCTCATTTTATGTCTCCTGCCCTGTAGCCAGGTCTGTCAGAATAGTAATTTTTCAACACACACACTCCCTCTGCGCTCTACGTTGTTAATGAAAATTATCTTCATGTTTGAAATTTACAGTTTTATATTTATTCAATTAATATGATGAAAATAGAAGCCCAAATCAAATAAACAGGCAGCTTATGAATTTGCAATGGAGATTATTAAATAGCCATACATGGCGCAGAAATATAGTTAGTATCGGGCACAATGAGCAGAGAGATGAGGAGTTCATTCATACAGCCAATAACCGGTTGATTGTGGTAAGTTGTATCTATTTAATAGACCACTCGGCAAGCCTCGTTCCATTTTAATGAAAAATGTATACATCTCGTTCCATTGCAATGATACAGAGTACATACTATGCGCATTATATGGCATAAGTAAAACATATCGGTTACATGAATTATTTTGTTTCTTCAGTATTTCAATACATAACCACAATTCCGATATTGCAAACATCATAGTGATGTGACTAAAATGTTAAACTTGTTAAAATCTACGTTAAAAATCCAAAATAAACAAACACAAGTATGTTTCGATTTCCTCCCAATTTCAATCACGAGTGGCTTTTATTTTGCCCTTTCAAATCTACAGGGGATTTCTTGTCTGTATAACAGAAATACAAATTGACCGTTTGCACCCTTGACCTCCCGCATACAAATGACTGAGAACAGTTCGATGGATACTTTATTTATGTGGAACATATAGCGAAAACGCAAAAAGAATTTGCAGCATTGTAAATAAAATAGCAAACAATCTTAATAGTTATTTCACAGGACTAATCCGAATCAAATCCACTACCCAGTGTGTTCACGTGTCAATAGTTTTGCATGGATGGAAGTGCCATCACTCTTGGTGCCTCACAACGCTATAACCACAATGTTCTTGACTAAATTCACAGAAATAAGAAAATACTTTCAATCCAGTCAAATGGGTACTATAGTAATTCTAATAAATGATTTAAATAATCAATCCCAAATTATGTCTAAACACAATTAAAAGTAATTCCACTTGACTGGAATTCAATAGAATGAACACTGCGTTTACAACTTCAACCGCAGTCAAAGAAGCTAATAAACCCCTGCATTAGTAAAACACTAAGTTGCAAACAAAGGTTTGGTCTTTGGCTCATTTTTGTAGTAACTAAGTCGTAAATATTCAGTTCGCAATCTACTTTTCAAGTGCAAATTCAACATTTCATGATTACATCAAATAAATATCTTGTTTACAAATGTTCGTCATCTTAAAGTACAAAGTATTCAATATGTTCTTTACAAATAACCGTTATAAACTGCAATAATGGACACAAGTGAATCAAACAGTATAGAGATACATGACGATAAGAAAATGTAGAAATGCTGTATTGCTAATTAACTTGATGGTTTTTCACATACAAAGCTTAGGTATTATATACTTTTACTCAGATGTAGACCTCAGCTTCCATCTAAGAATTACAACATGAACGACTGACGGATTACATAAGCTATTTTTTAATACGCGTTACGAAGAAAGAAAACATAATTTTACTACCTTCCACATGTTTTCGAATATCGCTTTATTTATGAAATAACTGGTAGTATTTTCTCATTTTTTCTGCAAATAACAAAGGACTAGTTTACTCATTCTCTATTTTTTGTGACCAATCAAAATTATTGTGTACGAATCAAAATGCAAGTTAAATGTCTTTTAGATTCGAAATCCCACACGGTCTTACTAGGATTAAATTAGCTTCAAAGACAGCTTATATTATGTACGCATAGCTCCACGACATAATTTAGGTACATCGATATGTCAGCAAACAGTGAAGGCTCTCATATATCAAATAATCTTGAGCGCGCTCGCGCACACACACACACACACACACACACACACACACACACACACACACACACATACACACACACACACACACACACACACACACACACACACACACACGTTGTGTCTAAATATAGGCTTAATTTGTTTCAGTACCACTTGGGCATGCGATAACTTAAGTGTGTACGAATATTAATGCGCCACCGACAGATGGTAGAGTGCTATATATCTGGATAGCTATTTAATGGCATTTAAAAATGCATTTTGTTTGCATTACTTGTTGATACTTATGCATTTATGAAACACATTAAATGATTCGTGTCTCTTGAGGAAAATTTCTCGTAAGTATGCACTTGCAATTAGAAATTAATCATTTACATCTTCTCGCTACTACTGATGAAAGGTAAACATTCACTTCCGAGAGCGTTTTGTTGACAATTATGCATTTATGAAACACACTGGATGGTTCGTGTCCCTTTACGATAATATCTGGCACTCATACACATTTCAGTAGAAAAGAACCCTTTATAACTCGTCAGAACCACTCAGTGAGAACTCTATTGATGGTAATGCATTTCTGAACTTTAGTGGATGGTTTGCGTCTCTTATAGCCAGTTGCTGGGAATTATGCAATTGACAGAAGTAACGAACACTTTAGTTCTATGTAAAACTAATTAAGGACATATAATAATGCACTTCTGAGAACATTTTCTGGACATTTATGCATTTATGAAATTCTTTGGATGCTTCTTTTCTCTGATGGCCAATGTCTGGCAATCATGCATTTCCCAGAATAAAGGAAATATCTTTATCTATTCAAAATACCTTAATGCCCGTCAAACATGTAATTGTGTGCACCTGTTCTTGAAACTCATGCAGTTATGACACCCATTGAATGGTTCGCTTCACTGAACGCCACTTTTTGACAATAACGCATTTGTCAGTAGAAAGGAACCGTTTATTTCTATCCACAGCTACTAAATATGAGTTGAATGTTTACTTTTGAGAACGTATTGTTGAAAGGAATACAATTAGTAACATCAATGGATACTGCTTGTCTCTTGACGCCAATATCAGGAAAGAATGCATTTGTCTGTATAATGGACCCTTTTATGTTTCTTCACATCTACTTAATGACAGCTAAAAATGTACTTTCTCGAACTTTATGTTGAGAATAATGCATTTGTTAAACACATAGGATAGGACTCGTCTCTTGATGACAATTTATGGCAATCATGCATTTGTCAGTAAGGAATTACACTTTATATCTCTTCGCAAGTTCTGCATGACACTTGTACATGCACCTTTGAGAACCAAATGTGTAGTTCCTGTCTCTTGACGCCAAATTCAGGAAATTGTTCATTTATCAGTAGATATTAACCTTTTATGTGTTTTCACAGCTCCTTAATGCCATTTAAACCTTCACTCTCGAGACCGCATTTCTTGAATCTTAAACATGTATTCATTACATTGAATCGTTGGTGTCTCTTGACGCCAGTTTCTGGTAATCATGCTTTGGTAAGCAAAAAGAAACCCTTAATACCTCTAGAGAACGTTTTAAAGACAGTGACGAAAAGACATTGTTGAGAACCTCTTATTGAAACTTATGCATTATGAAACATATAGGATGGTTCGTGTCTGTTGACGCCAATTTCGGGCAACCGTGCATTTTTCATTAGAAAGGAACCTTGTATATTTCTACACAACTTCTAAATCGCATTTAACATTCACTGATGAGATCGTTTTATTGACACTTATGTTTTGGCTTTTTCATGTCTCTTGACGAAAATGTTTATCATTCATGTACTTGGCAGCAAAACGGCATTCTTTATATCTCTTCACAACTACTTAATGAGATCTGAAAATGCACTTCTGTCAACTGCTTTTTGAAACTTCTGCACTTAGTTGGATAGTTCAAACCTCTTGACGTCGGCTTCTGCCATGCGTGCATTTGGCAGTAGATATTAACCCATTACACTATCTCTTCACAACTACTTAGTGACAATTAAACATGCACATTTAATCCCGTTTTCTGAAAACTTTATGTCTCTTCACAACGTATTAATGACAGTTACGCAGGCACTTTTTGAAACGTTTTGTTGACATTTGTGAATTTTATGAAACTCATTGCATGGTCTGTGTTTCTTGAAGACAATTTCTGGGAATCATACATTTGTCAGTAGAAAGGAACAACTTGTTTCTCTTCATAGCTACGTAACAACAGTTGCAAAATGCTCTTTCAAGACCTATTTGTTCACGGTTTTGAATTGATGAAACACTCTGTTCGATTCGTGTCTTTGACGCCAATTTGTGGCAGTCATGAGTTTGTCATTATAAAGGATCCCTTTATTTCTCTTCACAGCTACTTAATGACAGATAAACGTGTAATTTTCAGAACGTTCTATCTTGTATGAAAATCATTTAATGTATTGTGTTCCTTGATATCAATTCTATCATACATTTGTCTGTTTAAAGCAACATTTTAGTTCTCTTCATAATTACTTAATGACAGTTAAACATGCATTTTTGAGAAGTTCGCCTTGACACTTTTGCAGGTATGAAACACCTTCCATTATTCGTATGTCTTGACGCCAATTTCTGGCAATCACGCATTTGTACGTACAATTGAACGCTTTATTTCTCTTCACGTCTACTTAATGATATATAAACATGAACTTTTCAGTACGTTTTTGTTCAAACTTACGACTTAATGACGTTCCCTGGATGAACAGTCTGCCGTGACGCCAATATCTGGCAATCTTGCATATGTCAGTATAAAATAACATTTTATTCATCTTCACATCGACATAATGAGAGTTGAAATTGCACTTTTGAGAATTTCCTGTTGATCTTTTGCATTTAGAAAAGACTTGTTATGGTTCGTATCTCTTGGCTCCAATTTCTGGCCATCATGCATTTGTCATTAGAAAGGAATTTTTCCTATATCTCTTCACATCTAAGTAATGACTAGACATGCACTTTTTAGGACGTTCATTTGAAACTTATAACGTAACATTTTATGTCTACTCTCATCAACTGAGATAAGCAGACAGTAAAAATGCACTTTTCAGATCTTCTTGTTATGGCTTTTTCAGTTACGAAAATTTTGTATGGTCGGTGTAACTTGACGCCTATGTCTGGCAATCATGATTTTGTCCGAAGAAAGGAACATTTTATTTTCTTCACAAATATGTATTGACAGCTAAAATTGCAGTGATGAGAACGTGTTATTAGCGCTTATGCATTTATGACACAACTTGTATCTTTCGTGCCTCTTGACTCCAATTTGTGGCAATGGTGCATTTGTAAGTATCTGCTAGTCCTTTTATTTCTAATCACACCTACATGTCAGACAAAGATCCAAGTTTGAGAACCTTTTGTTCAGAATCATGCAATTATGAAACTAATCGGATAGTTCAATATCTGGCAATCACACTTTTGGCAGTAGAAATTAACATCGTAGTTTTCTTCACAACTGATGACAGCTGAAACGCACGTTCGAGCACGTTTTGTTGAACGTTATGCATTTTGTGAAATACCTTGCATCATTTGCGTTCTGTTGACACCAACTTGCGGCAATCATGCATGTGTCAGGAGATATAAATCCTTTATTTCTATTCACACATTGTTAATGTCAGATAAAGATCCACTTTTGAGAACATTTGGTTGAGAATTATGAATTCCTAAAAAGATTTGGACTATTGGAATGTCTTGAAATCAATTTCAGGCAACCATGCATTTGTTAGTAGAAAGGAACCCTTTATTGCTCTTCACAGGTAAAGAATTACAAAAAAACTTGCGCTTTTGAGAGCGTGTTATTGAAACTTATGAATTTATTAAACTCATTAGATGGAATGTGTCTCGTGACCCCAATATCAGAGAATCATGCATTTGGGAATGAAAAGGTATTAATTATGTCTCTCCACAACTACTTAATGATAGTTACACTTGCAGATTTGACTATATGATCACCGTTAAAAGTGCACTTTTTGAAACGTTTGGTTAACACGTATGCATTTATGAAACTCACTGTATGGTTCGAGCCTCTTGTAGTGAATATCTGGAAATCGAACATGTGTCGGTTGAAAATAACCATTTATTTCTAATCACAAGTACTTCATTATCATAAAAAATGCACTTTTGAGAACTTCCTGTTGACTCTTTTTCATTTATGAAACATTTTGTATAGTTCGTGACTATTAACGCCAATTCTGGAAATCGTGCATTTGTCAGTATAAAATAACAATTTATTTCTCTTCATAACTACATAGAGACAGATAAACGTGCTCTTTCCGAAAGTTTTATTGGACATATGATTTTTTGAAACTATTTGGATCTACCGTGAATCTTGAAGTAAATTTCTGGTAATCTTGCATTTCACAGCATAAAGTAACGTTTTATGTCTCTTCACAACTACCTAATGACAGTGAAAATTGCACTTTTGAGAAATTCTTGTTGACGCTATAGTTCGTGTCACTTGACGCGAATTTCTGTCAATCATAGATTAGTCAGAATAAAGGATGCTCTTATATCTCTTCGAAGTTACTAAATGAGAGATAAGTAGTCACATTTTGTGATCTTTTTTTTTTTCTTTTTTTTTTAAACTTATGCATTTAGGAAATCCATTGTACGGTTCGGGTCCACTGATGTCAGTGTCTGGCAATCATGCATTTGTTAGTAGAAAGGAACCCATTATATCTCATCACAACTACTTAGTGTCAGTTACACAATGCACATTTGATAACGTTTGTTATGAATTTACAGATCTCATTCGATGCTTCGGGTCTCTTAAACTACTTAATGACAGTCACAAATGCAATCTTGCATTTGAGAGAGTAACCCGTTATATCTCCCCACAACTTAATAATGACAGATACACATGCGCTTTTTAAAAAGTTTTGTTGACATTAGCGAATTTATGAAAGTCATCGGATGAAAGGAGTCTCTTGAGAACAATTTACGGCAGTCATACGATTAGCAGAAGAGAGGAACCATTGGATCTCAACTCCAGTAATTATTGACAGTTACACATGCACATTTCATAACGTTTGTTTACACTTATTCATTCATTTGTCAGTATAATTTATTTCTCCTCACCACTACGTCATGACAGGTAAAAATGCACGTTTTGGAACTTCTTGTTGACTCTTTTCAATTTATGATACACTTTATATGGCTTGAGTCTCTTGATGAAATTTTCTGGCAATCATACTTTTGTCAGTAGAGAGGAACCCCCTAATTCTCTTGACAGCTACTTAATGATATATAAACATACACTTTTTAGAACGTTTTGTTGAAACTTATGAATGTATCAAACTCGTTAAATGCTTCATGTCTCAAGACGCCAATTAAGGGCTAATCATGGACTCGTCAGTAGAAAGGAAGATTTTGTATCTCTTCACAAGTATTTATTGACAGATCAGAATCCACTTTTGAGACCGTTTTGTTGACGCACATACATTTCTGAAAAAAGTTCTATCATTCGTGTCTCTTGACGCCAACCTGAGGCAATCATGCATTTGTCAGTATATATTAACCCATTACTTCTCTTCACAAGTACTTAATAGAACATAAAAGTCCACGTTTTGTGAGACTTACGCATGTATGAAACTCATTGGACAGTTTGAGTCTCAAGACGTCAATTTCTGACAATCATGCATTTGTCATTTGAGAGGAACCCTTTATATCTCTTTACAACTAATGAATGACAGTTTAACATGCACTTCTGAAAACATCTTGTTGACACCTATAAACTCACTGTATGGTTCTAGTGTCTTGAAATCAATTTCTTGGAATCATTTGGGAACTTCCTGTTCACGCTTGTGCAGTTATATAACAAATTATGATACGTGTCTCTTGACGGCAATTTCTGGCAGTCATGCATTTTTCAATTGCAATGAACCCATTACATTTCTTCACAACTACTTAATGACAGTCACACGTGCATATTTGATACATTTTGTTGGAACTTATACATTTATGGTACTCATTCGACACTTGATGAACGTTTCTTGCAACCATACACTTGTCAGTAGAAAATAGCCGTTTATTTATCTTCACAACTGCTTAATGATCGTTAAAAACGCACTTTTAGGAACTTCCTGTTGACGCTTTTCACTTTATCAAACACTTTATATTCCTCCTGTCTCTTGACACCGATTTCTTGCAATAATTCATTTGTCATTTAAAAGGAAACAGTTATTTCTCTCTAAAAACAACATGACAAATGAACATGTACTTATCAGTACATTTTGTAGAAAACTTCGAATTTAATGTACTCGATCGATGATCGGTGTCTCTTAACGGCAAATTCTAGCAATCCTTATATTTGTCAGTAAAATCGAACCACTTATTTCTCTTCTCACCTACCTAATGCACTATTCAGAACGGTTTGTTGAACCTTTTGAATTTATGAAACTCGTTCTAAGGACAGTGTTGCCTGGCGCTAATTTATGGCAATCATGCAATTGTCTGAACAAATTAACATTTTATTCCTCTTCACAAATACGTAATGACCGTCAAAAATGTACTTTTCGGATCATTTTGTTGACGCTTGTATACGGTTCCTGTCTTTTGACTCCAATTTCCGGTAATCATGTTCTTGTCAGTAGAAGGGAACATTTTATTTCTCTTTACAACTATTTATTGGCAACGAATAATTCACTTTTCAGAATGTTTTGTTGACTCGAATACATGTATCAAATACCCAGCATAAGTCGTGTCTCTGACACCAATGTGACAATCATTAATTTGACAGTAGATAGGAAAAATTAATGTCAGGTAAACATCCACTTTTGAAAACGCTTTGTTGAAACTTATGCACTTAAGAAATATATTGGACGGTTCGAGATTCTTGACGTCAATTTTTGACAGGCATGAATTTTTTAGTGGAAATAACATTTTATTTCTCTTCACAAATGTTTATTAATAGCTAACATGCACTTTTCAAAACGTTTCTTGTCGCTTATTAAGTTTTAAAACACGTCGTATTATTCGTGTCTCTTGATGTCAATTTTTGGCAACCATTCATTTGTCATCATAAAGGAACACTTTTTTTTTTCTCTTCACAGATACTTCACATGAAATAAACATCGACCTTTGGTATGTTTTGTTGAGACGTATGCATTTGCGAGACTCACTGAACTGTTCGAGTGTCTTGATGTCATTTTCTGGCAAAAATGAATTTCACACTAGAAAGAAACCCATTATATATGTTCGCAGCTACTTAATGTCAGTTACATATGCACGGTGGATAGCGTTTTGATGACACTTATTCACTTACGGGGCTCATTCGATGATTCGTGCCTCTTGGGGCCAATTTCTATTAATGAAGCATTTGTCAGTAGACAGGAACCTTTCTATCTCTTCACAACCTGACAGTTATACTCGCACTTTTGAATACGTTTTGTTTACACTTATGCACTTATCAAAATCATTGGATTTCGAGAGTCTTGACTCCGACTACTGGACAGTTATACATTTGTCAGCAGAAAGGAACCATTTGCTTTTCTTCTGCTTAACGATAGTTAAAAATACACTTTTGAGAAATTCTTGTTGACACTTATGCATTTATGAAATTCATTTGATGTTTCGTGTCTCTAGGCGTCAGTTTCTTCAAATCATGGATTTGACAGTAGAAAAATGGCCTTTGTTTCTCATGAGAGCTACTTAATGACAGATAACCATACAGTTTTGAAAACGTTTTGTAGAACGTTATGAATTTATCTAACTCATGTAATGGACCTTGTCTGTTGACGTCAATTTTTGGTAATCATGCGTTTGTCAGTATAAAGTAACATTTTATATCTCTTCACACCTAGTTCACCACAGTTAACAATGCGCTTTTGGGAAATAATTGTCGGCTTTTTTGTAATTTATGATACTCTTATAATCGTTCGTGTCTCTGGACGCCAATTCCTGGCAATAAATGGATTTGTCAGTAGAAAGTAACATTTTACTTGTCTTCACAGTTACTTAATATCATAAAAAATGCAACTTTTAGACGCTTTTCAATTAGTCAAACACTTTATATCCTACGTGTATCCTGACTCCAATATCTGCTAATGACGTTATTGTGAGTAAAAAGGAACCCCTTATTTTTCTTCAGGGCAACTTAATACCAGATGAACATATATTTTTCAGAACGTTTGTTGAAACTTATGAATCTATGAAACTCTGAATTCCTGGCAATGATGTATTTTTAAGTAGAAAGGAGCATTTTATTTCTCTTCACAAATATTTATTGACAGTTAAAAATGCACCTTTGAGAATATTTTATGACGCTTATGCACTTATGATGCACCTTGTATCATTCGTGTCTACTGACACCAATCTGTGGCAACCGTGCATTTGTCAGCAGATATGAACCGTTTATGTCTATTCACAGCTACTTAATGTCGGATAAACATCCACTTTTAAGAACGTTTTGTTGAGCCTTATGCCTCAATGAATTTCATTGAGCGGTTAGATGCTCTTGAGGTCAGTTTCGCATTGTCTGTAGAAAGGCACATATTATTCCTCTTCAGAAGTTGGTAACGACAGTTACAGTTTGATAACATCGTGTTGAGACTTATTCATTTTTTTTAACTTTCTTGATGCTTCATGTCTCTTGAAGCCAATTTATTTGCCGGTAGAAAAAAAAAATAATTATATTCACAACTATTTAATGACAGTTAAAATGTTCTTTTGAGTTCTTCTTGCTGCCACTTTTGCATTTATGAAACACTCTGCAGGATTCGTATCTCTTGACCCACAATTTCTGTTTACCATGCAAACCCTTTATTAATTACAGATACACGTGCACTTTTCAGAACGGTTTGTAGAATTTATGAACCTCATTGGACTGATCGTTTCTCTTGACGCCAATTTCTGGCAATAATGCATTTGCCAGTGTAAAGTAACAGTTTATTCCTCTTCACAATTACCTAATGACAGTTACAAATACTCTTTTGACTTTTTGAAACACTTTGTTTGGTTCGTGTCTCTTGAATCCAATTTCTGGCATTAATGCATCTGTCAGGATACAGTAACGCCTGACTTTTCTTTACTGCTAATTAGTGACCGTTTAAATGCACTTTTGAGAACTTCCTTATGACGCCATTGCAGTTATGACGTCATTGCAGTTATGAAACACTCTGTATCAGTTTTAACGAACGCATTATATTTATTCACAACTACTTAATGACAGTCACGCATGCATATTGGATAACGCTTTGTTGAAACACTGCATTTATGTAACTGATTCGATGCTTTGAACCCAGTTTCGGGCAATCATACAACTGTCAGAAGAAAGGAACTATTTATTTATCTTCACTACTACTTCAAGGGAGTTAAAATGCACCTTTCAATACCTCTTGTTGAAGTTTATGAATTTACGAAACACTGAATATGGTTTGTGTATCTTTCCAGACAATTTCGGACAATCATGCATTTGTCAGTTGATTAAAACCCTTATTTCTCTTCACAGCTACGTAATGTCAGATAAGTATGTACTTTTGATGACGTTTTATTAAGATTTATGCATTTATGAAACTCATTGGATGGTTCGAGTCTCTTTTACGTCAAATTCTGGCAAGCATGCACTTGTCAGGAGAGATAAACCTACTGGATCTCTACACAACTACTTAATAACAATTACGCATGTACATGTGACAACATTTTGTTGACACTTATGCATATATGTAACTCATCTGATCCTTCAAATCTCATGACGCCAATGTCTGGCAATCATGCATTTGTCAGTAGAGAGGAACCCTTCAAATATCTATATATCTAATTACTGACTGTTAAACAAGCATTATTTAAACGTTTCGTTGACACTTTCCATATATCAAACTCAATGGATGGTTCGAGTCTCTTGAATCCAATTGTACATTTGTCAATAAAAAAGGAACCAAATAATCCTCTTTACAGCTTTTTAATGACATATCACTTTAAGCTAATTTCTTGAACTCATATATTTGTCAGTAGAAAGGAACATTTAATTTCCCTTTACAACTACTTAATGTCAGTTAAAAATGCACTTTTGAGAAGTTTTTGCTGTCATTGCAGAGTTTCTAAAACGGTTTATATGGTTCATGTGTCTTCATACCATATTCTGGCAATCATGCATTTGTCAGTAGAAAGAAACCCTTTATTTCTCTTCATTGCTATCTAATGACAGATAATCTTGCACGTTTCCGAATGTTTTGTGAAATATATGATTTGATGAGACTCTTTGAAATGACCGTATCTCTTAATTTCAATTACTACTAATCACTCATTTGTCAGTATCAAGTAAAATTTTATTTCTCCTCTGATCTACTTAATGACAGTTAAAAAGGACGTTTGAGAACGTTTTATTCACGGTTTCGCATTTATGAAACACTTGTATGATTCGTGTCTCTTGATGCCAATTTCTGGCAATCATGCATTTGTCAGGATAAAGTAACTTTATGTTTCTTCACATCGACTTGATGACAGTTAAAAATGAACTTTTTAGCACTTCTTTTACGCTTTTGTTTATATGAAACGTTTGTCGATTATGGCAATCAGTCAATTTTCCGAAACGACGGAACCCGTTTCGTCTCTTCGCAACTAATTAGCGACCGTAAAACATACTTTATAAACGTTTTGTTGGCACTTATGCATTTATGCATTGAATATGCCGTGTCTCTTGACTCCAGTTTCTGGCACTCGTGGATTCGTCACTAGAAAAGAACATTTTATATCTCTTGCCATCTTCTTAATGACAGTTAAATTGCACCTTTGAGAACTTCTTGTTGACGCTTTTGCTTTTCTCGTACACTCCGTATCATTTGTGTTTTATGATGCCAGTTTCTGGCAATTATTCATTTGTCAGTTTTTAGGATCCCTTTATATATCTTGATAGTTAATGATGCACTTGCTATAAAGTATTTTGACATTGTTGAATCTCACTGGACGGTTCGGGTCTCTCGACTGCCAATGTCTTGGAATCATTCACTTGTCAGTAGAGAGGAACCCTTTATATCTCTTAGCAATTAAATAATGACAGACAAATATTAACTTTTGAGAACGTTTCCGTGACACGTTTGCATATATGAAACTCATTTGTCATTAGAAAGTAACAAGTTATATTTCTTTAACACTACTTAATGACAGATAATCATGCACTTTTTTGGTACGTTTTGCTGACACATATGCATTTATGAACCCCATTGTATGGTTTGAGACTTCTCGCGCCAGTGTCTGCCAATCATGCCTTTGTATTCCAGAACATTTTATGGAAACTTATTCATTTATGTATTTATGTAAGGGAGTCGATGCTTCATGTCTCTGGATGCCAGTTTCTGGCAATCTTCCATTTTGGCAGTAGAGGAGAAGACTCTTCACAACTACGTGAGGAAAATTCGTTTCGACACTAGTACTTTTTTGAAACACTTCTATGTTTCGTGTCCCTTGAAGTTAATTTCTGGCAATACTACTTTTGTCAGTAAAGAAAAATTATTTGTATCTCTTCAATGCTAATTAACGGCAGTTAATCGTGCACTTTTTGAACGTTTTGTAGACACTTATTTATAATGAAACTGATCTGACGATTCGAGACGTTTCTAAAAATTCTGCATTTTGTTTTGTTGAAACTTGTTCGTTTATGAAACTCATTTGCTGCTTCGTTTTCCTTGGCGCCAATTTCTGGGAATCATGCATTCGGAAGTAGAAAAGGAACCCTTTATATCTTTTCACAACTACTTAATGACAGTTAAAAAACACGCTTTTGAGAACTTCTCTTTGAGTCTAATGCTTTTATAAAACAAGATGTGTGGTTCGTGTCTCTTGACATCTTTATATCTTTTCAAAACGTCTTAATGATAGCTAAAAATGCGCTTGAGAAACTTTGTCTTGAAGCTAATATTTCTTGAAACACTTTGTATGTTTTATATCTCTTGACGCCGTTTGCTGGCAATCCTGCCTTTTGCACTGCAGAGGAGCCCTCTGTATATCTTCATAACTAATTAATACAAGTTAATGATGCACTTTTCAGAATGGTTTGATGAAAGTTATGCCTTTATAAAACTCTTTGGATGAATCGTATCTCTTGATGCCAATTTCTGGCAGTCATGCATTTGTCAAGGACACTTACATTTTACTTCGCCTCAGAACTACTAAATGGCAGTTTAATTCGCATAACTGTATTTTCCTCGTCATGTTCTTGCGATAAGGGATAGAGTGTTTTCTTTGAATCACAATAGGGTCTTAATCAATCAGATGGGGAAAAGGGACAATATGCAATTTTATGCACATTGTTTCATAATTTTCAACATTTGTTTAAGAAAAAATATGGCGTGCACTCTTATGGTCCTTGCGACGACGTGAAAGGATCAAATGTTAACTAATACTGACCATGATATTATTTTCAGCAAGCTGGCTGATTGGAACACACATACACACACACACACACACACACACACACACACACACACGCAAACTTGTAAAGTATTTTTTTTAGTATTGCCAGTTTTCCTATTTAGCTTGTGCGCCTTGATACATGTCACAAAAGCTATCACCCATGACTATGGCAGGCATACAGCATACTAAGTACAGCCTGAACTTGATTAGTATTCGTGAGCCACGAGACACGTTTGGGTCCACCACTGATTTGTCCTATAAACATGAACGTACTTACTTTATAGCGATCTCTACTTTTCCATTAAGTCTTTGATCTCGAGTTAGATTTGCAGTAAGATGTCTGCCCGACATTGGACAAGACGATGTCGAGATGATCCAATCATAAACTTTAGCATTCAATGGGATAAAGAGAAAATGAAATTCACAGATGAATTTGGAAAAATCAGCCACTATTCTGTCTTTGATTTCTCTGCACAAGCAGTATATACACATTACAAGGATATGATGAAACTGGATGTTCCGTACTTGGAAACTGAGCTCGTTCACCGATATTTGGCTCTACCTGATCAAGACAAAACTCAACTGTTATCGAATATGGTTTAACGACGGCAGAAGTGAGATCGGTTGCACGTGATTGCGCCATTGGCTGATGACCAACTGTGGTATGATGTATGAAATGATTTTCATAACAAGACGCTAAGCGTAGCTTGTAATACAATCACCATCTATTTATTTTCCCTCATTGACGAAGAGACACATCGTTGACGATTTATATGCACAAGTAAACAATGTTATGCTTGAGTACCAAGTCAATGCTTCTGAAGTATTTGCACGAGGAACACAGAAAAACACCGATGTCACTTATTTGTCTCAACAAGATCCTGGAGTAGTCTGTGACAACAGTAACATGCATATGTCATTTCGTGGCATTGACGCGTATTGTCTTGGAAATATTTGTTGGACTTGGTGTGGCAAGAACCACACGTGTGTTAATTTTTGTGACATGTTTTGTGTTTTACAAGAACACCCTTATTGTTTTCCCACCATTGATTTGACTAGAACATGCAGAGGTAAATATTGTGCAGGTGTGGACGCAAACGTGCCTTACACTTCAATTTAACCACACGTCGCAGATATAAACATCGCCTTAATACTTTAACGAAACAGCTAGTCACTGAAACACAATAAGAAAAATTTTATACTTTGATTGAGCAACACTCTAGACCTAATTTCAATCACAGAAAGAACATTCCGAATGTATACGTGAACAACTTCATCAAGGTAACAATCAAAACGATCTGCTGCACCCATACCTATGCAAATCACAAAACCAAAAGAATGCCTTGACGGACTGTTACCCTAACGAACTCCCTGGTCTACTGGAAACACTCATGGGATCAATTCGTGTGGGAAACAACACATCAGACGTCATTAATGAGGCCGCGTCGCGTTCGTCATTGACTGGTCACCAGTGACCTCATGGACAGAGATTTATCTCTCATTGATGCATGAACTTGTTGAGAATATCCAAGACGTGCGTGTGCTACGTGAAATCGATGCTGAGATGCAATAGGTTCTTGTAAATACAACTCAGAGAGTTACCTCGATGATTATCTCATCAACAAAACAAGAATTCCGTGCTTTCTTTTTCACACCTATTACAGCTGGTGAGTCAAGCACACATGGGTGTATTACAGGTGGCCTAATATTCAATCATAACATTTCGGTGATGTGTCTGCAAATCGCATATTTGTGTTTTCGGCAGCAAATGGCGCCACTTATAAAAATATTAAACTTTCTTCTGACGCTTACTACATGGAATCCATCAATGAAGGAATTCGACGAATAATCCCATTAATCATCTGCAAAGATTCTAGCATGTCAACACGTGGTAATACGCATACGCTCATTTCTGGCACTGCAAGAGAAAAATCCAACGAATGCATATGACACTGCACTGTCGCCAGTAAGATTAGTTTTAGGTTGGCTTGACAGTATTTCAGATAATGAACGAGTTTTACCTGTGGCATATCGCATCGCGAATGACATTGTGACGATTACGACTTCAATTAATTTAAGGTGTGACTCAGTCAGTGGTACATCTGAAAGTAGGTCTGAAACGATAGACGTAGCAGTTCAGCGTTGTATACGGTTTGAGTGCTTTGCAATTGTTGAACCATATGATTTGATATCGATTACATCTGCCGAGCTCATGTATATTCCATGTCATATTAATCGTCTAACACGTGTTTGTGTTATTCATGAGGATCAAGAATGGCACTTTCTTGATCTCCAAGTGAAACATTACGGATAGAACTGTACATTGGAAATCGATCTAACATTTAACATGAAATGTCTCATGCGCTTGTTTGGCACGATGATACCCATGTGCACGACATATTATGTAGGGTTCCTATCTACTGACAAATGCATGATTCCCACAAAATGGTGTGAAGAGACACGAATGATACGAGGTGTTTAATAAATTCATAAGTGTCAACAAAACCTTCTCAAACGTTCCGTTGACATGTCAATAAATAGTTGTGAAGAGAAATAAAATGTTCCGTTCTACTAACAAATGCATGATTGACAGAAATTGGCGTCATGAGACAGGAACATACAAGATGTTTCATAAATAAAATAGCGTCAACAAGAAGATCTCAAAGGTGCATTTCACATGCCATAAAGTAGATGTGAAGAGACATACCATTATACTTTCTACTGACAAATGCTTGGTGGCAAGAAATTGATTTCAATAGAAACGGTCCATTAAATGGGTTTCATAAAGTCATCAGTTTGTAGAAACCTTTCTGAAAATTGGATGTTTATATGTCATTAAGTAGCTATGAAGGGATATAAAGGGGTCCCATCTACTTTCAAACGCACGCCTGCCAGAAATTTGCGTCACGAGACATGAACAATATAAAGTCCTTCACAAATGGAAATTCGACAATAAGAAGATCTCAAAAGTACATTTTTCGTTGTCAGTAAGTAGCTGCGAAGGAAAATAAATGACTCCTTTAAACTGTCAAGTGTATCATTGTCAGATATTGCCTTCAAGAGAATCAAGCTATCTACTGAGTTTCCTAAATGCATAAGAGTCATCAAAACGTCTTAAAATGTTGATGATTAACTGTCATTAATTACTTGTGAAGAGCTGTAATGGGTTCCTCGCTATTGACAAATGCAAGATTGCCAGATATTTACGTCAAGAGACACGAGGCATCGAATGAGTTTCATAACTAAGGAAGAGTCAGGAAAACTTGTCAAATATGCATGACTAAATGTCATGGCGAGGATGAGAAGATAAATAAAGGGTTTCTATATACTGACAAATATATGATTGCCACAAATTGTTGTCAAGGGACTTGAATATTAAAATGAGTTTCATAAAGGCATAAGTGTCAACAAAACCTTCTCAAAAGTGCAACATTTTCTGCTATTAATTAGTTGTGAAGAGAAATGAATTCATCCAATCTAGCGAGAAATGCACGATTGACACATCCTGTCTTCATGGGACTTGAACTGTCCAATGAATTTCACA
Source organism: Megalonaias nervosa (assembly GCA_016617855.1). NCBI lineage: Eukaryota > Metazoa > Mollusca > Bivalvia > Unionida > Unionidae > Megalonaias > Megalonaias nervosa. The sequence goes on along the minus strand of JAECUM010025153.1, from coordinate 40,694 downwards.
AATACATAAATGAGAACCAAAGTTCTCAAAAGTGGATGTTTATGTGATATGAAGTAGTTTTGAAGAGAAATAATGGGTTCCTATCTACTGACAAATGCATGATTATCACAAAATGGCGTGAAGAGACACGAATGATACAAGGTGTTTAATAAATTCACAAGCGTCAACAAAACCTTCTCAAATGTTCCTTTCACCTGCTTATAAATGGCTGTGAAGAGAAATAAAATGTTCGTTACTACTGACAAATGCATGATTGACAGAAATTGGCGTCATGAGACAGGAACATACAAGATGTTTCATAAATGAAATAGCGTCAAACAAGATGGTCTCAAAGGTGCATTTCTTATGTCATTAAGTAGATGAGAAGAGACATAACATTATACCTTATACTGACAAATGCATGATGGAAAGAAATTGGTTTCAAGAGACACGGTCTATTAAATGGGTTTGATAAAGTCATCAGTTTCTAGAAAACGTTCTGAAAAATGGATGTTTATATGTCATTAAGTAGCTGTGAAGAGGAACAAGGTTGTTCGATATACTGGCAAACGCACGCCTGCCAGAAATTTGCGTCACGAGACATGAACCATATTGAATCTTTCATAGATGCAAATACGTCAATAAGAAGTTCTCAAAAGTACATTTTTCATTGTCAATAAGTAACTGCGAAGGGAAATACATGGTTCCTTTAAACTGTCAAACTTATGATTCTCAAAAATTGGCTTCTAGAGAATCAAACAATTGAATGAGTTTCATAAAAGCATAAGAGTCATCAAAACGTCTTGATACGTTCATGCTTAGCTGTCATTAATTAGTTGTGAAGAGATATAAAGGGTTCCTAGCTATTGACAAATGGACGATTGCCAGGTCGAGGCGTCAAGAGACACGAGGCATAAAATGAGTTGCATAAATGCACAAGTGTCAGGAAAACTTGTCAGATATGCATGTCTACTGACATTGCGAAGATGTGAAGAGAAATAAAGGGTTGATATATACTGACAAATGTATGATTGCCACAAATTGTTGTCAAGGGACTTGAACAGTCCATTGAATTTCATAAAGGCATGATTGTAAACAAAACCTGCTAGAAAGTGCAACAATTTCTGATTTTAATTAGTTGTGAAGAGACGTAAATTCTTCCTACCTACTGAGGAATGCATGATTGTTACATCCTGTGTTCATGGGACTTGAACTGTCCAATGACTTTCACAAATGCATACATGAGAGCCAAAGTTCTCAAAAGTGGACGTTTATGTGATATTAAGTAGTTGTGAAGAGATATAAAGGGTTCCTATCTACTGACAAATGCATGATTGCCACAAAATGGCGTGTTGAGACACGAATGATACAAGGTGTTTAATAAACTCATAAGCGCCAATCAAACCTTCTCAAATGTTCCGTTGACATGTCAATAATTAGTTGTGAAGAGAAATGAAATTTTCCTTTCTACTGACAAATGCATGATTGACAGAAATTGGCGTCATGAGACAGGAACATACAAGATGTTCCATAAATGAAATAGCGTCAAACAAGAAGGACTGAAAGATGCATTTCAGACGTTCTTAAGTAGATGTCAAGAGCCATACCATTGTTGTGTATACTGACAAATGTATGATGGCAAGAAATTGGTTCCAATAGTCACGGTCTCTTAAATGGGTTTCATAAAAGTCATCAGTATCTAAAAAACGTTCTGAAAAATGGATGTTTATATGTCATTAAGTACCTGTGAAGAGAAATAAAGGGGTTCGATATACTGACAAAGGCACGCCTGCCAGAAATTTGAGTCACGAGACATGAACCATATAGAATCTTTCATAAATGCAAATATGTCAATAAGAAGTTCTCAAAAGTACATTTTTCATTGTCACTAAGAAACTGCGAAGAGAAATAAATGGTTCCTTTAAACTGTCGAATGTGTGATTGTCAGAAATTGGCTTGAGGAGAATCAAACAATCGAATGAGATTCATAAAAGCATAAGAGTCCTCAATATGTCTTAATGCGTCATTGTGAAGATGAGAAGAGAATAAAGGGTTCCAATATACTGAGAAATGTATGATTGCCACAAATTGTTGACAACGATTTGAACAGTCCAATGAGTTTCATAAAGGCATAATTGTCAACAAAAAATCCTCAAAAGTGCAACATATTCTGATATTAATAAGTTGTGAAGAGAAATAAATTCTACCTATCTACTGAGAAATGCATGATTGTTAAATCCTGGGTTGATGGGACTTGAATTGTCCAATGACTTTCACAAATGCATAAATGATAGCTAAAGTTCTCAAAAGTGGACTTTTATGTGATATTATGTAGATGTGAAGAGGAATAAAAGGTTCCTATCTACTGACAAATGCATAATTGCCACAAGTTGTCGTGAAGAGACACAAATGATGTAAGGTGTTTAATAAATTCATAAGCGTCAACAAAACCTTCTCAAATGTTCCTTTGACCTGTCAATAAATAGTTGTGAAGAGAAATAAAATGTTCCTTTTAACTGACTAATGCATGATTCACAGAAATTGGCGTCATGAGACAAGAAGATACATGATGTTTCATAAATGAAATAGCTTCAAACAAGAAAGTCTCAAAGCTGCATTTCACATATCATTAAGTAGATGTGAAGAGACATACCGTTATTCTTTATACTGACAAATGCATGATGGGAAGAAATTGGTTTCAAGAGAAACTGTCTATTAAATGGGTTTCATAAAGTCATCAGTTTCTAGAAAACGTTCTGAAAAATGGATGTTTATATGTCAGTAAGTAGCTGTGAAGAGAAATAAAGGGGTTCGATATACTGACAAACGCACGCCTGCCAGAAATTTGCGGCACGAGACATAAACCATATAGAATCTTTCATAAATGCAAAGACGTCATTAAGAAGATCTCAAAAGTATATTTTTCATTGTCATTAAGTAACTGAGAATTGAAATAAATGGTTCCTTTAAACTGTCAAATGTATGATTGTCAGAAATTGACTTCAAGAGAATCAAACAATCCAGTGAGTTTCCTAAAAGCATAAGAGTCATCGAAACGTCTTAATATGCTCATGCTTAGCTGTCATTAATTAGTTGTTAAGAGATATAAAAAGTTCCTCGCTATTGACAAATGCACGATTGCCAGATCTTGGCGTCCAGAGACACGAGGCAACGAATGTGTTGCATAAATGCACAAGTGTCAGGGAAACTTGTCAAATATGCATGTCTACTGTCATTGCGAAGATGTGAAGAGAAATAAAGGGTTCCTATATACTGACAATTATATGATTGCGACAAATTGTTGTCAAGGTACTTGAACAGTCCATTGAGTTTCATAAAAGCATAAGTGTCACCAAAACCTTCTCAAAAGTGCAACATTTTCTGATTTTAATTAGTTGTGAAGAGACGTATATTTTTCCTATCAACTGAGAAATGCATGATTGTTACATCCTGTGTGCATGGGACTTGAACTGTCCAATGACTTTCACAAATGCATAAATGACAGCCAAAGTTCTCAGAAGTGGACGTTTATGTGATATTAAGTAGTTGTGAAGAGAGACAAAGGGTTCCTATCTACTGACAAATGCATGATTGCCACAAAGTGGCCTGAATGGACACAATTGATGCAAGTTGTTTAATAAATTGATAAGCGTCAACAAAACCTTCTCAAATATTCCTTTGTCCTATTAATAAATACTTATGAAGAGAAATAAAATGTTCCATTCTACTGACAAATGCATGCTTGGCAGAAATTGGCGTAATGAGACAGGAACATACAAATGAATGAGTGTCATTAATTTTCTTTAAGAGAATCAAACCGTGCAATGAGATTCTTAAACGAATACGAGTCATCAAAACGTCTTAAAACTTTCATATTTAGCTGTTATTAATTAGTTGCGAAGAGATATAAAGGAGGTGTTTAATAAATTAATAAGCGTCAACAAAATCTTCTCAGATTTTCCATTGAAATGTCAATAAATAAGTACAAAGAGTAGTGAAATGTTCCTTTCTACCGACAAATGCATGATTGACAGAAATTGGCGTCATGAGGCAGGAACATACAAGATGTTTCATAAACGAAATACCTTCAACAAGAAGGTCTCAAAGGTGCATTTTACATGTCATTAAGTAGATGCGAGGAATCACAACATTATACCTTCTACTGACAAATGCATGATGGCAAGAAATTGGTTTCAAGAGACACGGTCTATTAAATGTGTTTCATAAGGTCATCAGTTTCTCGAGAACGTTCTGAAAAAATCGATGTTGATATGTCAGTTAGTAGCTGTGAACAGAAACAAAGAAATCGAATCTACTGACAAACGCACGCCTGCTTCAAATTTGCGTAACGAGACATGAACCATGTGGAGTCCTTCATAAATGGAAATGCGTCAATAAGACGTTCTCAGAAGTACATTTTTCATTGTCATCAAGTAGCTGCGAAAGGAATGAATTGGTTCCTTTAAACTGTCAAATATATGATTGATATTAGTTTTCTTCAAGGGAATCAAACCAGCCAATGAGAGTCCTAAATATATAAGAGTCATCAGAACGTCCTAAAACGTTCATGCCTAGCTGTCATTAATTAGTTGTGAGGAGATATAAAGGCCTCCTCGATATTGAAAAACGTACAATAGATAGATATTCGCGTGAAGAGAAACAAGCGAACGAATGAGTTGCCTAAACGAATAAATGTCAGGAAAACTTCCCAAATATGGATGTCTAACTGTCATTGCGAAGATGTGAAGAGAAATGAAAAGTTCCTATATACCGGCAAATATATGATTGCCACAAATTGTTGTCAGCGAACTTGAACAGTCCAAAGAGTTTCATAAAGGCATAAGCGTCAACAGAACCTTCTCACAAGTGGAACATTTTCTGATATTAATTACAAGTGAAGAGAACTAAATTCTTCCTGTCTACTGAGAAATGCATGGGTTACACATCCTGTGTTCACGGGACTTGATCTGTTCAATCACGTTCAGAAATCCATAAATGACAGCCAAAGTTCTCAAAAGTGAACGTTTATGTGATATTGAACAGTTGTGAAGTGATATAAAGGGTTCCTATCTACTGACAAATGCATGATTGCCACAGAGAACCGTGAAGAGACACGAATGATGCAAGGTGTTTAAGAAATTCACAAGCGTCAACAAAACCTTCTTAAATTCTCTTTTCACCTGTGAATAGATAGCTGTGAAGACAAACACAATGTTCCTTTCTACTGACAAATGCATGATTGACAGAAATTGGAGTCATGAGACAGGAACGTACAAGATGTTTCATAAATGAAATAGCGTCAACAAGATCGTCTGAAAGGTACATTTCACATGTCATTAAGTAGATGTGGAGAGATATAACATTATATTTTATACTGACAAATGCATGATGGAAAGAAATTGGTTTCAAGTTACGCGGTTGATTAAATGGGTTTCATAAAGTCATCAGTTTCTAGAAAACGTTCTGAAAAATGGATGGTTATATGTCGTTAGGTAGCTGTGAAGAGAAACAAAGGGGTCCTATCTAATGACAAACGCACGCTTGCCAGAAATTTGCGTCACGAGAAATGAACCATATAAAGTCTTTCATAAATGGAAATCCTTCAATAAGAAGTTCTCAAAAGTACATTTTTCATTGTCATTAAGTAGCTGGGAAGGGATAAAATTGGATCCTTGAAACTGTCAAATGTATGATTGTCAGAAATTGGCTTCAACAGAATCAAACCATCCATTGCGTTTCCTTAACGCAGCAGTCATCAAAACTTCTTAAACCGTTCATGCTTAGCTGTCATTAGTTAGTTGTGAAGAGATATAAATCGTTCCCCGCTATTAACAAATGCACGATTGCCAGATGTTGGCGTCAAGAGACACGACACATCGAATGTCTTTCATACATGGACAAGTATCGAGAAAACCTGTCAAATATGCAGGTCTAACTGTCATTGCCAAGATCTGAAGAGAAAAAAAAGGTTCCTAATTACTGACAAATGCATGATTGCCACAATATGGCATGAAGAGACACGAATGATACAAGGTGTTTAATAAATTCATAAGCGTCAACAAAACCTCCTCAAACTATCCTTTGACCTGTCGATAAATAGTTGTGAAGAGAAATAAAATGTTCCTTCCTACTGACAAGGGAATGATTGACAGAAATTGGAGTCACGAAAAAGGAACATACAAGATGTTTCATAAATTAAATAGCGTCAACAAGAAGGTCTCAAAGGTGCATTTCACATGTCATTAAGTAGATGTTAAGAGACATATCATAATAATTTATACTGACAAATGCATGATGGCAAGAAATTCGTTTCAAGAGACGCGGTGTATTAAATGGGTTTCATAAAGTAATCAGTTTCTAGAAACATTCTGAAAAATGGATGTTTATATCTCATTAAGTAGCTGTGAAGAGAGATAAAGGGATCCTTTCTACTGACAAACGCACGCCTGCCAGAAGGTTGCGTCACGAGAGATGAACCATATAAAGTCTTTCATAAACGCAAATGCGTCAATATTAAGTTCTCAAAAGTACATATTTCATTGTCATTAAGTAGCTGCGAAGGGAAATAAATGGATCCTTTACACTGTCAAATGTATGATTGTCAGAAATTGGCTTCAACAGAATCTAACAATCCATCGAGTTTCCTAAATGCATGAGAGTCATCAAAACGTCTTAAAACGTTAATGCTTAGCGGCCATTAATTTGTTGTGAAGAGATATAAAGGGTTTTTCGCTTTGACAGATGCACGATTGCCAGATCTTGCCGTGAAATGACACGCGGCATCGAATGAGTTTTATAAACGCATAAGTGTCAAAAAAAACTTGTGAAATATACATGTGTAACTGTCGTTGTGAAGATGTGGAGAGAAATAAAATGTTCTAATATACTGACAAATATATCATTGCCACAAATTGTTGTCAAGGGACTTGAACAATCCAATGAGTTTCATAAAAGTATAAGTGTAAGGTAAAGGTATATTCGGAAAGGCATTAGTGTCAACGAAACCTGCTCAAAAGTGCAACATTTTCTGATTTTAATTAGCTGTGAAGAGAAATAAATTCTACCTATCTACTGAGAAATGCATGATTGCCACATCCTGTGTTTAGGGGACTTGAACTGACCAATGATTTTCACAAATGCATAAATGACAGCCAAAGTTCTCAAAAGTGCACATAGAGGCGATATTAGGCACTTATGAATAGAAATAAATGGTTCCTATCTAATCACAAATGCATGATTGCCAAAAAATGACGTGAAGAGACACTAATGATACAAGGTCTTTAATAAATTCATAAACGTCAACACATCCTTCTCAAATTTTCATATCAACTGTCAATAAATAATTGTGAAGAGAAAAAAAAATTGTTCCTTTCTCGCAACAAATGCATGATCGACAGAAATTTGCGTCGTGATACAGGAACATACAAAACGATTCATAAATGAAATAGCGTCAACAAGAAGGTCTCAAAGTTGCATTTCACATGTCATTAAGTAGATGTGCAGAAACATAACATTATACTTTATACCGACAAATGCATGATGACAAGAAATTGCATTCAAGAGACACGGTCTATTAAATGGTTTTCATAAATTCATCAGTTTCTAGAAAACGTTCAGAAAAATGGATGTTTATATGTCATTAAGCAGCTGTGAAGAGAAATAAAGTGATCCTATCTACTAACAAACGCACGCCTGCCAAAAATTTGCGTCACGAGACATGAACCATATAGAGTCTCTCAAAAATGCAAATGCGGCAAGAAGAAGTTCTCAAATGAAGATTTTTCATTGTCCTTTAAACTGTCAAATGGATGATTGTCAGAAAATGGTTTCAAGAGAATCAAAACATCCATTGAATTTCCGAAATGCATAAGGCTCATCAAAACGTCTTAAAACGATTGTGTTAAGCTGCCATTAATTAGTTGTAAGGAGATATAAAGGCTTCCTCGCTATTGACAAATGCACGATTTCCAGATAATGGTGTCAAGAGGCACGAGGAATCGAATGAGTTTCATAAATACACAAGTGTCAGTACTACTTTTCAGCTATGCATGTCCAACTGTCATTGCGAAGATGGGAAGAGAAATAAAGGGTTACTATATGCTGACAAATGTATGATTGCCACAAATTCTTGTTTAGAGGGCTTGAAGTGCATTGAGTTTCATAAAGGCATAAGTGTCAACAAAACCTTCTTAAAAGTACAAAATTTTGTAAAATTAATAAGTTGTGAAGAGGAATAAATTCTTCCTATCTACTGAGAAATGCATGATTACCACATCCTGTGTTCAGGGGACTTTAACTTTCCAATGACTTTCACAAGTGCATAAAAGACACCCAAAGTTGTCAAAATTGGACGTTTATGTGATATTATGTAATTGTGAAGAGAAATAAGAGGTTCCTATCTACTGACAAATGCATGATTGCCACAAAATGGCATGAAGAGACACGAATAATACAACATGTTTAACAAATTTATAAGCGTCAAGAAAACTTTCACAAACTTAACTTTCACATGTCAATAAATACTTGTGTAGAGAAATAAAATGTACCTTTCTGCTGACAAAAGCATAATTGACAGAAATTGGAGTCATGAGACAGAAAACATACAAGATGTTTCATAAATGAAATAGCGTCAACAAGTAGATCTCAAAGGTGCATTGCACATGCCATTAAGTACATGTTAAGAGGCAAAACATTATACTTTATACTGACAAATGCTTCATGGCAAGAAACTGGTTTCAAGAGACACGGCCTATTACATGGGTTTCATAAAGTCATCACTTACTAGAGAACGTTCTGAGAAATGGATGTTTATATGTCATTAAGTAGCTGTGAAGAGAAATAAATGGGTCCTATCTACTGACAAACGCACGCCTGCCAAAAATTTGCCTCACGAGACATGAACCATATAACGTCTTTCATAAATGCAAATGCGTCAATAAGTAGTTCTCAAAAGTTCATTTTTCTATGTCATTATGTAGCTGCGAAATGAAATAAATTGTTCCTTTAACCTGTCAAATGTATGATTGTCAGAAAATGGCTTCAAGAGAATCAAACCATCGATTGAATTTCATGAATGCATAAGAGTCATCAACACATCTTAAAACGTTCATCCTTAACTGTCATTAATTAATTATGAAAAGATACATAGGGTTCCTCGCTACTGAGTTATGAACGATTGTGAGATATTGGCATTCAAGGGACAAGAGGCATCGACTGAGTTTCATAAATAGAGAAGTATCGATAAAACCACTCAAATATGCAGGTATAACTGTCATTGCAAAGATGTGAAGAGAAATGAAGAGATCCTATATACTGACAAATATGTGATAAAGGCATTAGTGTCAACAAAACCTTCTCAAAAGTCGAACATTTTCTGATATTAATTAGTTGTGAAGAGGAATAAATTCTTCCTATCTACTGAGAAATGCACGATTGCCACATCCTGTGTTCAGGTGACCTTAACTGTTCAAAGAATTTCACAAGTGCATAAATGACAGCCAAAGTTCTCAAACGTGGACGTTTATGTGATATTAAATAATTGTGAAGAGAAATAAAGGGTTCCTATGTACTGACAAAGGCATCATTGCCACGAAATGGCATGAAGAGACACGAATGATACAAGGTGTTTAATAAATTCATAAGCGCCAACAAAACCTTCTCAAATTTTCCTTTCACATGTCAATAAATAGTTTTGACAAGAAATACAATGTTCCTTTCTACTGACAAGTGCATGATTAACAGAAATTGGCGTCATGAGACTAGAACATACAAGTTGTTTCATAAATGATATAGCGTCATCAAAAAGGTCTGAAAGGTGCATTTCACACGTCATTGAGTAGATGTGAATAGACAAAACATTATACTTTAAACTGACAAATGCATGATGGCAAGAAATTGGTTTCAAGAGACACGGTCTATTGAATGGGTTTCATAAAGTCATCAGTTTTAAGAAAACGTTCTGAAAAAAAATGGATGTTTTTATGTCATTAAGTAGCTGTGAAGAGAAATAAAGGGGTCCAAGCTACTGACAATCGCAAGCCTGCCAGAAAGTTGCGTCACGAGGCATGAACCATATTGAGTCTTTCATAAATGAAATTGCGTCAATAAGAAGTCCTCAAAAGTACATTTTTCATTGTCATCATGTGGTTGCGATGCGAAATAAATGTTTCCTTTAAACTGTCAAATGTATGATTGTCAGAAATTGGCTTCAAGAGAATCAAATCTTTTGTATTCAGTTTCCTAAATACATAAGAGTCATCAAAACTTCTTAGATAAATAGTTCCGAAGAGAAATAAAATGTTCCTTTCTACTGACAAATGCATGATTGACAGAAATTGGCGTCATCAGACAGGAACATAGAAGATGTTTCATAAATGATATAACGTCAACAAGAAGGTCTCAAAGGTGCGTTTCACATGTCATTAAGTAGATGTGAAGAGACATAACTTTATACTTTATGCTAACGATTGCATGATGGCACGAAATTAGTTTCAAGAGAGACGGTCTATTCAATGGGTTTCATAACGTCATCATTTTCTATAAAATGTTCTGAAAAATGAATCTTCATATGTCAGTATGCAGCTGTGAAGAGAAGTAAAGGGGTCCTATCTACTAACAGACGCACACCTGGCAGATGTTTTCATCACGTGACATGAACCATATAAAGTTTATTCATAAATGCAAATGCGTTAATAAGGAGACCTCAAAAGTACATTTGTCATTATCATTAGGTAGCTGCGAACGGAAATAAATGGTTCCTTTAATCTGTCAAATGTATGATTGTCAGAAATTGGCTTCCTAAATGCATAATAGACTTGAAAACGTCTTAAAACGTTCATGATTAGCTGTCTTTAATTAGTTGTGAAGAGATATAAAGACTCTCTCGCTATTGACAAATGCACGATTGCCAGACATTGCCGTCCAGAGACACGAGGCGTCGAATGAGTTTCATAAACGCACAAGTGTCTGGAAAACTTGTCAAATATGCATGTCTAACTGTCATTACGAAGATGTGAAGAGAAATCAAGGCTTCAGATATATTGACAAATATATGCTTGCCACAAATTGTTCTCAAGGGACTTGAACAGTTCAATTAGTTACATAAAGGCATAACTGTCAACAAAACCTCAAAAGTGCAACATTTTCTGATATTAATTAGCTGTGTAGAGAAGTAAATTCTTCCTATCTACTGAGAAATGCATGATTGTTACATCCTGTTTCCAATGGACTTGAAAGAGTTAATATCTGCTGACAAATGCATGATTGCCACAAAATGTCGTGAAAGTACACGAATTACAAGGCGTTTAAGAAATTCATAAGCGTCAAGAAAACATTCTCAGATTTTCTTTTCAGCTGTCAAAAATTAATTGTGAAGAGAAATATAATGTTGCTTTCTACTGACAAATGCATGATTCACTAATGTTGGCGTCATGAGACAGGAACATACAAGACGTTTCATAAATGAAATGGCGTCAACAAGAAGGTCTCAAAGGTGCATTTCACATGTCATTCAGCAGATGTCAAGAGACATAACATTATGCTTCATACTGACAAATGCATGGTGGCAAGAGATTTGTTTCAAGAGACTATCTATTAAATGGGTTTCATAAAGTCATCAGTTTCTAGAGAACCTTCTGAGAAATGGATTTTTCTAGCTCATTAAGTTTCTGTGAAGAGAACTAAAGGGGTCCTATCTCCTGACAAATGCATGATTGCTACAAAATGGCTTAAAGAGACACGAATGATACAAGGTGTTTAATAAATTCATAAACGTCAGGAAAACATTCTCCGATTTTCCTTTCACCAGTCAAAAAAAAGTTGTGAAGAGAAGTAAAATATTCTTTTCTACTGACAAATGCTTGAATGACAGAAATTGGCGTCATGAGACAGGAACATACAAGATGTTTCATAAATGAAATAGCGTCAATAAGAAGGTCTCAAAGGTACATTTCACATGTCATTAAGTAGATGTGAAGAGACATGACATTATACTTTCTACTGACAAATGCATGATGGCAAGAAATTGGTTTCAAGAGACTCGGTCTATTACATGGGTTTCATAAAGTCATCAGTTTCAAGAAAACGTGATGAAATATGGATGTGTATATGTCACTAAGGACCTGTGAAAAGACATAGATGAGTCCTATCCACTGCCAAAGAAACTCCTGCCAGAAATTTGCGTCACGAGATAAGAACCACATAAAGTCTTTGATAAATGCAAATGCGGCAACAAGAAGTTCTCAAAAGTACACTTTTAATTGTCATTAAGTAGATGCGAAGGGAAACAAATGGTTCCTTTAAACTGTCAAATGTACGATTGTCAGAAATTGGATTCAATAGAATCAAACCATTAAATGACTTTCATAAATGCATAAGTGTGAACAAAACTTTCTCAAAAGTGCAACATTTTGTAATATTAATTAGTTGTGAAGAGAAAAACATTCTTCATATCTACTGAGAAGTGCATGAATGCCACATTCTGTATTCAGGAAACGTGAACTGTCCAATGACTTTCACAAATGCATAAATGACAGCCAAAGTCCTCAACAGTGGACGTTTATATGCTATAAAGTGGTTATGAAGATAACTAAAGGGTTCCTATCTTCTGACAAATGAATGATTCCCTCAAAACCTTGTGAAGACACACGAATGATACAAGGTGTTTATTAAATTCATAAGAGTCAACAAAACCTTCTCAAATTTTCCTTTCACCTGTCAAAAAGTAGTTGTCAAGAGAAATAAAATGTTCCATAATACTGACAAATGCATGATTGACAGAAATTGGCGTGATGGGACAGCAACATACAAGATGTTTCATGAATAAGATACCGTCAACAAGAAGATATTAAAAGTGCATTTCACATGTTATTAAGAAGATTTGAAGAGACATAACATTATACTTTATAATGCCAAATGCATGATGGCAAGGACTATTTTTCAAGAGACACGGTCTATTTAATGGGTTTCATAAAGTCATCAGTTTCTAGAAAACGTTCTGAAAAATGGATGTTTATATGTCATTAAGTAGCTGTGAAGAGAAACAAAGGGGTCCTATCGACTAAGAGACGCACGCCTGCCAGAAATTTTCTTAACGAGACGTGAGCTATATAAAGTCTTTCATAAATGCAAATGCGTCAATAAGAAGTTCTCAAAAGTACATTTTTCATTGTCATTAAGTAGCTGTGATGGGAAATAAATGTTTCCTTTTAAACTGTCAAATGTATGATTGTCAGATATCGGCTTCAAGAGAATCAAACAATCCAATGAGTTTCTACAATGCCTCAGAGTCATCAAAACGTCTTACAACGTTCATTCTTAGCTGTCATTAATTAGTTCTGTAGAGATATAAATGGTTCCTCGCTATTGACAAATGCACGATTGCCAGGTATTAGAGTCAAGAGACACGAGGCATCGAATGAGTTTCGTAAATGCATAAGTGGCACGAGAAGTTGTCAAATAAGCATGTCTAACTGTTATTGCGACGATTTGAAGAGAAATAAAGCGTTCCTATGCACTGACAAATATATGATTGCCACAAATTGTTGTCAAGGGGCTTTAACAGTCCAATGAGTTTCATAAAGGCATAAGTGATAACAAAACCTCCTCAAAAGTGCAACATTTTCTGATATTAATTGGATGTGAAGAGAAATAAATTATTCCGATCTACTGCGAAATGCATGATAGCACATCATGTGTTCAGGGGAATGGAACCTACCCATGACTTTCACAAGTGCATAAATGACAGCAAAAGTTCTCAAAAGTGGACATTTATGTGATATTAAGTTATTGTGAAGAGATAAACGGTTAGTATCTACTGACAAATGCATGATTGCCACAAAATGGCGTGAGAAAGCACGAATGATAGAAGGTGTTTAATAAATTTATAAGCGTCAATTAAACCTTCACAATTTTTCCTTTCACCTGTCAATAAATAGTTGTGAAGAGAAATAAAATATTCCTTTCTACTGACAATTGCATGATTAACTGAAATTGGCTTCACAAGACAGGAATATACAAGATGTTTCATAAATGAAATAACGTCAACAAGAAGGTCCGAAATGTGCATTTCGCATGCCATTAAGTAGATGTGAGGAGACATAACATTATGCTTTATACTGACAAATGCATGATGGCAAAAAATTGGTTTCAAGATAGACGGTCTATTAAATGGGTTTTATAAAATCATGAGTTTCTAGAGAACGTTCAGAAAATGAGATGTTTATATGTCATTAATGAGCTGTGAAGAGAAACAAATGGGTTTTATCTACTGACAACCACGCGCCTGTCAGACATTTGCGTCACGAGACATGAACCATATAGAGTCTTTCACAAATGCTTCAATAAGAATTTCTCAAAAGTGCATTTTTCAATGTCATTAAGTAACTGCGAAGGGAAATAAATGGTTCCTTTAAACACTCAAATGCATGACTGTCAGAAATTGGCCTCGTGAGAATCAAACCTTCCATTGAGTTTCCTAAATGCATTAAAGTCATCAAAACGTCTTGAAACGTTCATGCTTAGCTTTCATTTATTGGTTGTGAAGAGCTATAAAGACTTCCTATCTATTGACAATTGCACGATTGCCAGATATTGCCGTCAAGAGACACGAGACATCGGATGAATTTCATCAATGCACAGGAGTCAGGAAAACTTTTCAAATATCCATGTCTAACTGGCATTGCGAAGATGTGAAGAGAAATAAAGGGTTCCTATATACTGACAAATATATGATTGCCGCAAATTGTTGCCAAGGGACTTGAACAGCCAAATGAGTTTCATAAAGGCATAAGTGTCAACAAAACCTTCTCAAAAGTGCATCATGTTCTGATTTTAATTAGTTGTAAAGAGCAGTAAATTCTTCCAATCTACTGAGGAATGCCTCAATGTTAAACCCTGTGCTCATGGGACTTGAACTGTCCAATGACTTTCACAAATGCGTAAATGACAGGCAAAGTTCTTAAAAGTGGACGTTTATGTGATATTAAACAGATGTGAAGAGATATAAAGGGTTCCTATCGACTGACAAATGCATGATTTCCACAAAATGGCATGAAGAGACACGAATGATACAAGGTGTTTAACAAATTCATAAGCGTCAATAAAACCTTCTTAAATTCTCCTTTCACCTGTCAAAAAATAGTTGTGATGAGAAATAAAATGTTCCTTTCTACTGACAAATGCATGACTGAGAGATACTGGCGAAGGTGTGAAGAGAAATAAAGGGTTCTTATATGCTGACAAATATATGATTGCGACAAATTGTTGTCAAGGGTCTTGAACAGTCCAACGAGTTTCATAAAGGCATAAGTGTCAACAAAACCTTCTCAAAAGTGCAACCTTTTCTGATTTTAATTAGTTGTGAGGAGAAGTAAGTTCTTCCTATCTACTGAGAAATGCATGATTGTTACTTCCTGTGTTCATGGTACTTGAATTGTCCAATGACTTTCACAAATTCATAAATGATAACCAAAGTTCTCAAAAGTGGATGTTTATGTGATATTAAATAGTTGTGAAGAGATATAAAGGGTTCCTCTCTACTGACAAATGCACGATTGCCACAAAAATGGCATGAAGAGACACGAATGATACAAGGTCTTTAACAAATTCATAAGCATCATTAAAACCTTCTCAAATTCTCCTTTCACCTGTCAATAAATAGTTATGAAGAGAAATAAAATGTTCCTTTATACTGACAAATGCATGTCTGACAGAAATTGGCGTCATGAGACAGGAACATACAAGATGTTCCATAATTGAGATAGAATCAACAAGAAGGTCTGAAAGATGCATTTCACATGTCCTTATGTAGATGTGAAGAGCCATAACATTATACTTTATACTGACAAATGCATGATGGCAAGAAATTGGTTTCAAGAGACATGGTCTATTCAATGGGTTTGATAAGGTCATCAGTTTCTCGAGAACGTTCTGAAAAATGGATGTTTATATGTCATTAAGTAGTTGTGAAGAGAAATAAAGGGGTACGATGTAATGACAATATACTGACAAACGCACGGTTGCCAGAAAGTTGTGTCACGAGACATGAACCATATAGAGTATGTCATAAATTCAAATGCGTCAATAAAAAGTTCTCAAAAGTACATTTTTCATTCCCATTAAGTAGCTGCGAAGGGAAATAAATGGTTCCTTTAAACTATCAAATGTATTAATGTCAAATATTGGCTTCAAGAGAATCAAACCAGCCACTGAGATTCCTAAAAGCGCAACTCATCAAAACGTCTTAATACGTTCATGCTTAGCTGTCATTAATTAATTGTAAAGAGATCTAAAGGCTTCGTCGCTATTGACAAATCCACGATTGCCAGATCATGGCGTCAAGAGACGCGAGGCATCGAAGGAGTTGCTTAAATGCATAGGTGAAAGGAATACTTTTCAAATATGCACGTACAACTGTCATTCCGAAGATGTGAAGAGAAAGAAAGGGTTCCTATATACTTACAAATATATGATTGGCACAGATTGTTGTCAAGGGACTTGAACAGTCCAATGAGTTTCATAAAGGTATAATTTTCAACAAAACCTGCTCAAAAGTGCAACATTTTCTCACATTAATTAGCTGTAAAGAGAAATAACTTCTACGTATAAACTGAGAAATGCATGTCATCCTGTTTTCAGGGGACTTGACCTTTCCAATGACTTTCACAAATGCATAAATGACAGCCAAAGTTCTCAAAAGTGGACGTTTATGTGATATTAAGTAGTTTTGAAGAGATATAAAGGGTTCTATCTACTGACAAATGCATGATCGCCACAAAATGGCATGAAGAGACACGAATGATACAAGGTGTTTAACAAATTCATATGCGTGAATAAAACCTTCTCATATTCTCCTTTCACCTCTCAATAAATAGTTGTAAAGAAAAATAAAATGTTTCTTTCTATTGACAAACGCATGATTGAGAGAAATTGGCGTCATGAGACAGGAACATACAAGATGTTCGATAAATGAAATAGCGTCAACAAGAAGGTCTGCAACATGCATTTCACATGTCCTTAAATTGATGTGAAGAGCAATACCATTATACTTTCTACTGACAAATGCATGATGGAAAGAAATTCGTTTCAAGTGACACTGTCTATTAATTGGGTTTCATAAAGTCATCAGTTTCTAGGAAACGTTCTGAAAGATGGATGTTTATATGTCATTAAATAACTGTGAAGAGAGATAAAGTGGTTCGATATACTGACAAACGCACACCTGCCAGAAATTTGCGTCACGAGACATTAACCATATAGAATCGTTCATCAATGCAAATGCGTCAATAAGAAGTTCTCAAAAGTACATTTTTCATTGCCATTAAGTAACTTCGAAGGGAAATAAATGATTCTTTTAAACTGTCAACAGTATGATTGTCAGAAATTGGCTTCTAGAGAATCAAACAATCCAATGAGTTTCATAAAAGCATAAGAGTCATCAAAACGTCTTAATACGTTCATGCTTAGCTATCATTAATTAATTGCGAAGACATATAAATGGTTCCTCGCTATTGACAAATGCATGATTGCCAGATATGGGTGTCAATAGACGCGAGGCATAGAATGAGTTTCATAAATCGAAAAGTGTCAGGAAAACTTGTCAAATATCCATGTCTACTCTCATTGCGAAGATGTGAAGAGAAATAAAGGGTTCCTGTATACTGACAAATGTATGATTGCCACAAATTGTTGTCAAGGGACTTAAACAGTCAATTGGGTTTCATAAAGACATAGGTGTCAACAAAACCCTCTCAAAAGTGCAATATTTTCTGCTATTAATTAGTTGTGAAGAGAAATAAATTCTACCTATCAATTGAGAAATGCATGATTGCCACATCCCGTTTTCAGGGGATTTGAACTTTCCAATGACTTTCACAAATGCATAAATGACAGCCAAAGTTCTCAAAAGTGGACGTTTATGTGATTTTAAGCAGATGTGAACAGATATAAAGGGTTATTATCCACTGACAAATCCATGATTGCCACAAAACGGCATGAAGAGGCACGAATGGTACAAGGTGTTTAACAAATTGATAAGTGTCAATAAAACCTTCTCAACTTCTAATTTCATCGGTCAATAAGTAGTTGTGAAGAGAAATACAATGTTTGTTTCTACTGACAAATGTATGATTGACAGAAATTGGAATCATGATAGAGAAACATACAGGATGTTCCTTAAATCAAATAACGTCACCAAGAAGGCCTGAAAGATGCATTTCACATGTCCTTAAGTAGATGTGAAGAGCCATAACATTATACTTTACACTGAAAAATGCATGATGGCAAGAAATTGGTTTCAAGAGACACGGTCTATTCAATGGGTTTCATAAAGTCATCAGTTTCTAGAAAACGTTGAGAAAAATGGATGTTTATATGTCATTAAGTAGCTGTGAAAAGAAACAAAGGGGTACGATATACTGACAAACGCACGCCTGAAAGAAGTTTGCGTCACAAGACATGAACCATATACAATCTTTCCTAAATGCAAATGCGTCAATAAGAATTTCTCAAAAGTACATTTTTAATTGTCATTAAGTAACTGCGAAGGGAAATAAATGGTTCCTTTAAACTGTCAAATGTATGAAATCAGAAGTTGACTTCAAGAGAATCAAACAATCCAATGAGTTCCAGAAAAGCATAAGAGTCATCAAAACGTCTTAATACGTTCATGCTTAGCTATCATTAATTAATTGCGAAGAGATATAAATGGTTCCTCGCTATTGACAAATGCACGATTGCCAGATCTGGGTGTCAAGAGACGCGAGACATAGAATGAGTTGCATACATGCATAAATGTCAGGAAAACTTGTCAAATATGCATGTCCAACTGTCATTGTGAAGATGTGAAGAGAAATAAAGGGTTCCAATATACTGACAAATGTATGATTGCCACAAATTGTTGTCAAGGGACTTGAACAGTCCAATGAGTTTCATAAAGGCAAAATTGTCAACCAAACCTGCTCAAAAGTGCAAAATGTTCTGTTTTTAATTAGGTGTGAAGTTAAATAGATTATGACTATCAATTGAGAAATGCATGATTGTTAAATCCTGTGTTCATGGGACTTGAACTGTCCAATGACTTTCACAAATGCATAAATGATAATCAGACTTCTCAAAAGTGGACGTTTATGTGACGATGTGTAGTTGTGAAGAGAAATCAAGGGTTCCTAGCTAATGACAAATGTATGATTCCCATAAAATGGCATGAAGAGACACGAATGATACAGGGTGTTTAATAAATTCATATGCGTCAACAAAACATTCTCAAATGTTCCTTTGACTTGTCAATAAAAAGTTGTGAAGAGAAATCAAATGTTAATTTCTACTGCCAAATGCATGATTGAGAGAAATTGGCGTCATAAGACAGGAACATACAAGATCTTCCATAAATGAACGAGCGCCAACAAGAAGGTCTGAAAGATGAATTTCACATGTCATTAAGTTGATATGAAGAGCCATAACATTATACTTTATACTGACAAATGCATGATGGCAAGAAATTGCTTTCAAGAGACACGGTCTATTCAATGCGTTTCATAAAGTCATCAGTTTGTCGAGAACGTTCTGAAAAATGGATTTTTATATGTCATTAAGTAACTGTGAAGAAAATGAAAGGGTCCAATCTACTGACAAACACACGATTGCCAGAAATTTGCGTCACAAGACATGAACCATATAGAATCTTTCATAAATGCATATACGTCAATACGAAGTTCTCAAAAGTACATTTTTCATTGTCATTAAGTAACTGCGAAGGGAAATAAATGGTTCCTTTAAAATGTCAAATGTATGATTGTCAGAAATGGGCATCAAGGGAATCAAACCAGCCAATGAGTTTGCTAAAAGCATAATTCATCAAAACGTCTGAAAAACTTGATGCTTAGCTGTCACTAATTAGTTGTGAGGAGATATAAAGGGTTCCTCGCTATTAACAAATGCACGATTCGCAGATATTGCCGTCAAGAGGTACGAGGCATCGAATGAGTTTCATAAATGCACAAGTGTCAGGAATACTTTTCAAATATGGATGTCCAACTGTCATTGCGAAAATGTGAACAGAAATAAAGGGTTCCCATATACTGACAAATATATCATTGCCACAGATTGTTGTCAAGGGACTTGAACAGTCCATAGAGTTTCATAAAGGCATAAGTGTCAACTAAAACTTCTCAAAGGTGCAACATTTTCTGATTTTAATTAGTTGTGAAGAGAAGTAAATTATTCGTATCTACTAGGAAATGCATGATTGTTTCATCCTGTGTTCATGGGACTTGAACTGTGCATTGACTTTCACAAATGTATAAATGACAGCCAAAGATCTGAAAAGTGGGCTTTATGTGATATTAAGTAGTTGTGAAGAGAAATAAAGGGCTCCTATCTACTCACAAATGCATGATTGCCACAAAATAGCATGAAGAGACACGAATGATCCAAGCTGTTTAATAAATTCATAAGCGTCAACAAAACCTTCTCAAATGTTCCTTTGCCGTTTCAGTAAATAACTGTGAAGAGAAATAAAATGTTTCTTTCTACTGACAAATGCATGATTGAGAGAAATTGGCGTCATGAGACAGGAACATACAAGATGTTTCATACATGAAATAGGGTCAAACAAGAAGGTCTCAACGGGGCATTTCACATGTCATTAAATAGATGTGAAGAGGCATTCCATTATACTTTATATTGACAAATGCATGATGGCAAGAAATTAGTTTCAAGAGACACGGTCTATTCAATGGGATTCATAAAGGCATCTGTTTCTCTAGAACGATCTGAAAAATGGATGTTGATATCATATTAAGTAGCTGTGAAGAGAAATTAAGGGGTCCAATCTACTGACAAAACTCACGGCTGCTAGAAAGTTGCAGCACGAGACATGAACCATTTGGAGTGTTTCATAAATGCAAATGCGTCAATAACAAGTTCTCAAAAGTACATTTTTCATTGTCATTAACCAGCTGCGAAGGGAAATAAATGGTTCATTTAAACTGTCAATTGTATTGTTGTCAGAAATTGGCATCAAGAGAATCAAAGCAGCCAATGAGTTTGCTAAAAGCATAAGTCATCAAAACGTCTGAAAAACTTGATGCTTAGCTGTCACTAATTAGTTGTGAGGAGATATAAAGGGTTCCTCGCTATTAACAAACGCACGATTCGCAAATATTGCCGTCAAGAGGCACGAGGCATCGAATGAGTTTCATAAATGCACAAGTGTCAGGAATACTTTTCAAATATGGATATCCAACTGTCATTGCGAAAATGTGGACAGAAATAAAGGGTTCCCATATATTGACAAATATATCATTGCCACAAATTGTTGTCAAGGGACTTGAACAGTCCAATGAGTTTCATAAAGGCATAAGTGCCAACTAAACTTTCTCAAAAGTGGAACATTTTTTGATTTTAATTAGTTGTGAAGAGAAGTAAATTCTTTCCATCTACTGACAAAAGCATGATTGCTACATCCTGTGTTCATGGGACTTGAACTGTGCATTGACTTTCACAAATGTATAAATGACAGCCTAAGTTCTCAAATGTGGACTTTATGTGATATTAAGTAGTTGTGAAGAGAAATAAAGGGATCCTATCTACTCACAAATGCATGATTGCCACAAAATAGCATGAAGAGACACGAATGATCCAAGGTGTTTAATAAATTCATAAGCGTCAACAAAACCTTCTCAAATGTTCCTCTGCCGTGTCAGTAAATAACTGTGAAGAGAAATAAAATGTTTTTTTTTCTACTGACAAATGCATGATTGAGAGAAATTGGCGTCATGAGACAGGAACATACAAGATGTTTCATACATGAAATAAGGTCAAACAAGAAGGTCTCAAAGGGGCATTTCACATGTCATTAAGTAGATGTGAAGAGACATTCCATTATACTTTATATTGACAAATGCATGATGGCAAGAAATTGCTTTCAAGAGACACGGTCTATTCAGTGGGTTACATAAGGTCATCAGTTTCTAGAAATCGTTCTGAAAAATGGATGTTTATATGTAATTAAGTAGCTGTGAAGAGAAATAAAAGGGTTCGATATACTGACAAACGCACGCCTGCCAGAAATTTGCGTCACGATACATGAACCATATAGAATCTTTCATAAATGCAAACAGGTTAATAAGAAGTTATCAAAAGTACATTTTTCATTGTCATTAAGTAACTGCGAAGGGAAATAAATGGTTCCTTTAAACTGTCAAATGTATCATTGCGAGAAATTGGCTTCAAGAGAATCAAACAATCTAATGAGTTTCATAAAAGCATAAGAGTCATCAAAAAGTCTTAATACGTTCATGCTTAGCTGTTATTAATTAGTTGTGAAGAGATATAAAGCATTCCTCCCTAATGACAAATGCACGATTGCCAGATCTTGGCGGCAAGAGACGCGAGACATCGAATGATTTGCAAAAATGCACAAGTATCAGGAAAACTTGTCAACTATGTATGCCTACTGTCATTGCGAAGATGTGAAGAGAAATAAAGGGTTCCTATATACTGACAAATCTATGACTGCCACAAATTGTTGTGAAGGGACTTGAACAGTCCAATGAGTTTCATAAAGGCATAATTGTCAACAAAACCTGCTCAAAAGTGCAACATTTTCTGATATTAATTAGTTGTTTGGAGAAATAAATTTTACCATTCAACTGAGAAATGCATGATTGCCACATCCTGTTTTCAGTGGACATGAACTTTCCAATGACTTTCACAAATGCGTAAATGACAGCCAAAGTTCTCAAAAGTGGATGTTTATGTGATATTAAGTACTTGTGAAGAGATATAAAGGGTTCCTATCTAATGAAAATTGCATGATTGCCCTAAAATATCGTGAAGAGACACGAATGATACAAGGTATTTAACAAATTCATAAGCGTCAATAAAACCTTTTCAAATTCTCCATTCACCTGTCAATAAATAGTTGTGAAGAGAAATAAAATGACTCTTTCTATTGACAAATGAATGATTAACAGACATTTGCTTCTTGAGACAGGAACATACAAGATGTTTCATTAATGAAATAGGGTCAAACAAGCAGGTGTGAAAGGTCCATTTCAGATGTCATTAAGTAGATGTGGAGGGACATAACAGTATACTTTATACTGACAACTGCATGATGAGAAGAAAT
This sequence comes from Megalonaias nervosa, assembly GCA_016617855.1. NCBI lineage: Eukaryota > Metazoa > Mollusca > Bivalvia > Unionida > Unionidae > Megalonaias > Megalonaias nervosa. The sequence continues at coordinate 17,587 of JAECUM010025153.1, read as the reverse complement.
TGGGTTCAAGAGACACCGTCTATTAAATGGGTTTCATAAAGTCATCAGTCTCAAGAAAACGTTCTGAAAAATGGATATTTACGTGTCATTAAGTAGCTGTGAAGAGAGATAAAGTGGTCCGATCTACTGTCAAACGCACGCTTGCCAGAAATTTGCGACTCGAGAAATGAGCCATAGAAAGTCTTTTATAAATGCAGATGCGTCAATAAGAAGTCCTCAAAAGTACATTTTCCATTCATAAATTCATCAGTTTCTCTAGAACGTTCTGAAACATGGATGTTTATATGTCATTAAGTAGCTGTGAAGAGAAATCATGGTGTCCAATCTACTGACAAACGCACGGCTGCCAGATGAGTCTCAAAAGAGCATAAGAGTCATCAAAACGTCTTAATACGTTCATGCGAAGCTATCATTAATTAATTGTGAAGAGATATAAATGGCTCCTCGCTATTGACAAATGCACGATTGCCAGATCTTGGTGTGAAGAGACGCGAGGCATTGAATGAATTTCATCATTCTACAAGTGTCAGGAAAACTTGTCAAATATGCATGTGTACTGTCATTGCGAAGATGTGAAGAGAAATAAAGTGTTTCTGTATACTAACAAATGTATGATTGCCACAAGTTGTGGTCAAGGGACTTAAACAGTCCAATGAGTTTCCTAAAGGCGTAATTGTCAACAAAACCTGCTCAAAATTGCAACATTTTCTGATATTTGTTAGCATGCACAAATGCATAAATGACAGGCAAAGTTCTCAAAAGTGGACGTTTATATGATATTAAGTAGTTGTGAAGAGATATAAAGGCTTCCTATCTACTGACAAATGCATGATTGCCACAAAATGGCATGAAGAGACACGAATGAAACAAGGTGTTTAACAAATTCATAAGCGTCATTAAAACCTTCTCAAATTCTCCTTTCACCTGTCAATAAATAGTTGTGAAAAGAAATAAAATGTTTCTTTCTACTGACAAATGCATGATTGACAGAAATTGGCGTCATGAGACAGGAACATACAAGCTGTTCCATAAATGAAATAACGTCAACAAGAAGGTCTGAAAGATGCATTTCACATGTCCTTAAGTAGACGTGAAGAGCCATAACGTTATACTTTATACTGACAAATGCATGATGGCAAGAAATTGCTTTCAAGAGACACGGTCTATTCAATGGGTTTTGTAAAGCCATCAGTTTCTCGAGAACCGTTCTGAAAAATGGATGTTTATGTTTCATTAAGTAGCTGTGAAGAGAAATAAAGGGTTCCAATCTACTGAAAACGCACGACTACCAGAGAGTTGCGTCAGGAGACATGAACCATATAGAGTGTTTCATAAAAGCAAACGCGTCAATAACAAGTTCTCAAAAGTATATTTTTCATTGTCATTAGGTAACTGCGAACAGAAATAAATGGTTCCTTTAAACTGTCAAATGTATGATTTTCAGAAATTGGTTTCAAGAGAATAAAACAATCCAATTAGTTCCCTAAAAGCATAAGTCATCAAAACGTCTTAAAACGTTCATGCTTAGCTGTCATTAATTAGTTGTGAAGAGATATAAAGGCATCCTCGCTATTGACAAATGCACGATTGGCAGATATTGGCGTCAAGACGCACGAGGCATGGAGTGAGTTTCATCAATGCACAAGTGTCAGGAATACTTTTCAAATATACATGTCAAACTGTCATTGCGAAGATGTGAAGAGCAATAAAGATTTCCAATATACGGACAAATATATGATTCCCACATGTTGTTGTATGGGACCTGAACAGCCCATTCAGATTCACAAAGGCATAAGTGTCAAGAAAACCTTCTCAAAAGTGCAACACTTTCTGATTTTAATTAGTTGTGAAGAGAAGTAAATTCTTCATTTCTACTGAGAAATGCATGATTGTTACATCCTGCGTTCAGGGACTTGAACTGTCCAATGACTGTCAGAAATACATAAATAACAGCTAAAGTTATCAAAAGTGGACGTTTATGTGATATTAAATAGTTGTGAAGAGACACAAAGGGTTCCTATATACTGAGAAATGGATGATTACAACAAACTGGCGTGAAGAGACATGAATGATACAAGGTGTCTAATAAATTCATAAGCGTCAACAAAACCTTCTCAAATGTTAATTTCACCTATCAATAAATAGTTGTGAAGAGAAATAAAATGTTCCATTCTACTGACAAATGCATGATTGACAGAAATTGGCGTCATGAGACAGGAACAAACAAGATGTTTCATAAATGAAATAGCGTCAAACAAAAAGATCTCAAAGGTGCATCTCACATCTCATTAAAAAGATGTGAAGAGACATACCATTATAATTTACACTGACAAATGCATGATGGCAGGAAATTGGTTTCAAGAGATACAGTCTATTAAATGGGTTTCATAAAGTCATCAGTTTCTAGAAAACTTTCTGAAAAATGGATGTTTATATGTCATTAAGAAGGTGTGAAGAGAAATAAACGGTATGCTGACAAACGCACGTCTGCCAGAAATTTGCGTCACAAGACATGAACCATAGAGGATCTATCATAAATACAAATACGTCACTAAGAAGTTCTCAAAAGTACATTTTCCGTTGTCATTAAGTTAGTGCGAAGAGAAATAAATGGTTCCTTTTAACTGTCAAATGTATGATTGTCAGAAGTTGGCTTCAAGAGAATCAAACAATCGAATGAGTTTCATAAACGCATAAGAGTCATCAAAACGTCTTAATACGTTCATGTTTAGTTAGCTGTCATTAATTAGCGGTGAAGAGAAAAAACGGGTTACTCCCTATTGACAAATGCACATTTGCCAGCTCTGGGTGTCAAGAGAAACGAGGGATCGAATGAGTTCCATAAATGCACAAGTGTCAGGAAAACTTGTCAAATAAGCATGTCTACTGTCATTGCGAAGATATGAGAGGAAATAAAGGGTTCCTGTCTATTAACAAATGTATGATTGCCACAAATTGTTGTAAAGGGACTTAAACAGTCCAATTAGTTTCATAATGGCACAATTGTCAACAAAACGTCTTCAAATGTACCGTATTTTCTAATATTAATTAATTGTGAAGAGAAATAAAGTCTACCTATCAACAGAGAAATGGATGATTGCCACATCCTGTTTTCAGGGTACTTGAACTGTCCAATGACTTTCATAAAAGCATAAATGACAGCCAAAGGTCTCAAAGGTGGACGTTTATTGATATTGAGAAGTTGTGAAGAGATATAAATGGTTCGTATCTACTGACAAATGCATGAATGTCACAAAATGGCATGAAGAGACACGAATGATACAAGGTGTTTAACAAATTCATAAGCGTCAATAAAACCTTCTGAAAGTCTCCTTTCATATGTGAATAAATAGTTGTGAAGAGAAATAAAATGTTCCTTTCTACTGAGAAATGCATGATTCAAAGAAATTGGCGTCATGAGACAGAAACATACAAGATATTCCATAAATGAAATAGCGTCAAACAAGAAGGTGTGAAAGATGTATTTCACATGTCCTTAAGTAGATATGAAGAGCCATACCATTCTACTTGATACTGACAAATGCATGATGGCAAGAAATTGGTTTCAAGAGACACGGTTATTCAATGGGTTTCATAAATTCATCAGTTTCTCGAAAACTTTCTGAAAAATGGATTTTATTTCATTAAGTAGCTGTGAAGAGAAATAAAGTGTCTAATCTACTCACAAACACACGGCTGCCAGAAAGTTGTGTCACGAGACATGAAACATATAAAGTGTTTCATAAATTCAAATGCGTGAATAAGAAGTTCTCACTTGTACATTTTTCATTGCCATTAAGTAGCTGCGAAGGCAAACATTAATGGTTCCTTCAAACTGTCAAATGTATTATTGTCAGAAATTGGCTTCAAGAGAATCAAACAAGCCAATTAGTTTCCTAAAAGCATAAGTCATCACAACTTCTTAAAACATTCATACTTAGCTGTCATCTATTAGTTGTGAAGAGATATAAAGGCATCCTCGCTATTGACAAATGCACGATTGCCAGATCTGGGTGTCAAGAGACCCGAGCATAGAATGAGTTTCATAAATGCACAAGTGTCAGGAAAACTTGTCAAAAATCCATATCTACTGTCATTGCTAAGATGTGAAGATAAATAAAGGGTTCCTATATACTGACAAATGTATGATTGCCACAAATTGTTGTCAAGGGACTTGAACAGTCCAATGAGTTTCATAAAGGCATAATTGTCAACCACACCTGCTCAAAAGTGCAACATTTTTTGATATTACTTAGTTGTGAAGAGAAATAAATTCTACCTATCAATTGAGATATGCATGATTGCCACATGTTGTTTTCAAGGGACTTGAACTTTCCAATGACTTTCACAAATGCATAACTGACAGCCAAAGTTCTCAAAAGTCAACGTTTATGTGATTTTAAATTGTTGTAAACAGATGTAAAGGGTTGCTATCTTCTGACAAATGCATGAATGCCACAAAATGGAATCAAGAGACACGAATGATTCAAGGTGTTTAACAAATTCATAAGCGTCAATAAAACCTTCATAAATTCTCCTTTCACTTGTCAATAAATAGTTGTGAAGAGAAATAAAATGTTCCATTCTACTGCCAAATGCATCATTGACAGAAATTGGCGTCATGAGACAGGAACATACAAGATATTCCATCAATGAAACAGCGTCAACAAGAAGGTCGGAAAGATGCATTTCACATGTCCTTAAGTAGTTGTGAAGAGCCATAACATTATACTTTATACTGACAAATGCATGATGGCAAGAAATTGGCTTCAAGAGACATGGTTTATTCAATGGGTTGCATAATGACATCAGTTTGTCTAGAACGTTCTAAAAAATGGATGTTTATATGTCATTAAGTAGCTGTGAAGAGAAATAAAGGGGTCGAATCTACTGACAACCGCTCGGCTGCCAGAAAGTTGCGTCACGGGACATGAACCATATAGAATGTTTCATAAATGCAAATGCGTCAATAACAAGTTCTCAAAAGTACATTTTTCATTGTCATTAAGTAACTGCGAATGGAAATAAATAATAGTTTTAAACCGTCAAATGTATGATTGTCAGAAATTGGCTTCAAGAGAATCAAACAATTGAATGAGTTTCACAAAAGCATAAGAGTCATGAAAACGTCTTAATTCGTTCATGCTTAGCTATCATTAATTAATTGTGAAGAGATATAAATGGTTCCTCGCTATTGACAAATGCACGATTGCCAGATCTGGGTGTCAAGAGACGCGAGGCATAGAATGAGTTTCATAAATCGACAAGTGTCAGGAAAACTTCACAAATATGCATGTTTACTGTCATTGCGAAGATGTGGAGAGAAATAAAGAGTTCCTGTATACTGACAAATGTATGATTCCCACAGATTGTTGTCAAGGGACTCGAACAGTCGAATGAGTTTCCTAAAGGAATAATTGTCAACAAAACCTACTCAAAGGTGCAACATTTTGTGATGTTAACTAGTTTTGAAGAGAAATAATTTCTACCTATCAACTGAGAAATGCATCACTGCCACTTCCAGTTTTCAGGGGACTTGAACTTTCCAATGACTTTCACAAATGCATAAATGACATCCAAAGTTCTCAAAAGTGGACGTTTATGTGATATTAAGTAGTTCTGAAGAGAAATAATGGGTTCCTATCTACTGACAAATGCATGAATTCCACAAAATGGCATGAAGAGACACGAATAATACAAGGTATATAACAAATTCATAAACGTCAATGAACACTTCTGAAATTCTCCTTTCGCCTGTCAATAAATAGTTGTGAAGAGAAATAAAATGTTTCTTTCTGCTGACAAATGCATAATTGACAGAAATTGGCGTCATGAGACAGGAACATACAAGATGTTCCGTAAATGAAATGGCGTCAACAAGATGGTCGGAAAGATGTATTTCACATGTCCTTAAGTAGATGTCAAGGGCAATAACATTATACTTTATGCTGACAAATGGATGATGGCAAGAAATTGGTTTCAAGAGAGACGGTCTATTCAATGGGTTTCATAAAATCATCAGTTCTTCGAAAACGTTATAAAAAATGGATGTTTATATGTCTTTAAGTAGCTGTGAAGGGAAATAAAGGGGTCCAATCTACTGACAACCTCACGGCTGCCAGAAAGTTGCGTCACGAGACATGAACCATATAGAGTGTTTCATAAATGCAAATGCGTCAATAAGAAGTTCTCAAAAGTACATTTTTCATTGTCATTAAGTAGCTACGAATGGAAATAAATGGTTTCTTTAAACGGTCAAATGTATAATTGTCAGAAATTGGTTTCAAGAGAATCAAACCAGCCAATGAGTTTCCTAAAAGCATAAGTCATCACAAAGTCTAAAAACATTCATGCTTAGCTGACATTAATTAGTTGTGAAGAGATATAAAGGCAAACTCGCTATTGACAAATGCACGATTGGCAGATATTGGTGTCAAGACGCACGAGGCATGGAGTGAGTTTCATCAATGCACAAGTGTCAGGAATATTTTTCAAATATATATGCCAAACTGTCATTGCGAAGATGTGAAGAGCAATAAAGATTTCCAATATACGGACAAATATATGATTCCCACAAATTGTTGTCAAGGGACCTGAACAGTCCATTTAGATTCACAAAACATAAGTGTCAAGAAAACCTGCTCAAAAGTGCAACATTTTCTGACATTACTTAGTTGTGAAGAGAAATACATTCTACCTATCACCTGAGAAACGCATGTTTGCCACATCCTATTTTCATGGTACTTGTACTTTCCAATAACTTTCACAAATGCATAAATGACATCCAAAGTTCTCAAAAGTGGACGTTTATGTGATATTAAATAGTTGTGAAGAGCTATAAAGGGTTCCTATCTACTGACAGATGCAGGAATGCCACAAAATGGCATGAAGAGACACAAATGATACAAGGTGTTTAACAAATTGATAAGCGTCAATAAAACCTTCTCAAATTGTCCTTTCACCTGTCAATAAATAGTTGTGAAGAGAAATAAAATGTTTCTTTCTACTCACAAATGGTGATTTTCAGAAATTGGCGTCATGAGACAAGAACATACAAGATGTTCCATAAATGAAATAGCGTCAACAAGAAGGTCTGAAAGATGAATTTCATATGTCCTTAAGTAGATGTGAAGAGCCATAACATTATACTTTATACTAACAAATGCATGATGGTAAGAAATAGGCTTCAAGAGATACGGTTTATTCAATGGGTTTCATAAAGTCATCAGATTCCCGAGAACGTTCAGAAAAACGGATGTTAATATATCATTAAGTAGCTGTGAAGAGAAATAGAGTGGTCGAATCTACTGAAAATGGCACGGCTGCCATAAAGATCGCGTCACGAGACATGAACCGTATAGAGAGTTTCATAAATGCAAATGCGTCGATAAGAACTTCTCAAAAGCACTTTTTTCAATGTCATTAAGTAACTGAGAAGGGAAATCAATGGTTCCTTTACTCTGCCAAATATATTATTGTCAGAAATTGGGTTCAAGTGAATGAAAAAATCCAATGAGTTTCATAAAAGCATAAGTGTCATCAAATCGTCTTAATACGTTCATGCGTAGCTGTCATTAATTAGTTATGAACATATAAAAAGGGTTCCTCGCTATTGACAAATGCACGATTGTCAGATCTGGGCGTCAAGAGACACGAGGCATCGAATGAGTTGCATAAATGCACAAGTGTCATAAAAACTTTTCAAATATGCATGTATAACTGTCATTCCGAAGATTAAAGAATAATAAAGGGTTCCTATATATTGACATATACATGATTGCGACAAATTGTTGTCAAGGGACTTGAACAGTCCAATGAGTTTCATAAAGGCATAAGTGTCAAAAACACCTTCTCAAAAGTGGAACATTTTGTGATATTAATTAGTTGTGAAGAGAAGTAAATTCTTAGCATCTACTGAGAAATGCATGATTGTTACAGCCTGTGTTCATGGGACTTTAACTGTCGAATGCCTTTGACAAATGCATACATGACAGCCAAAGTTCTCAAAAGTGGACGTTTATGTGATATTAAGTAGTTGTGAAGAGAAATAAAGTCTTCCGATCTACTGACAAATGCATGATTGCCACAAAATGGCGCGAGGAGACACGATTGATGCAAGGTGTTTAATAAATTCATAAGCGTCAACACAATATTCTCAAATGTTCCATTGCCCTGTCAATAATAAGTTGTGAAGAGAAATCAAATGTTCCTTTCTACTCACAAATGCATGATAGACAGAAATTGGCGTCATGAGACAGGAACATACAAGATGTTACATAAGTCAAATAGCGTCAAACAAGAAGGTCTCAAAGGTCCATTTCACATGTCATTAAGTAGATGTGAAGAGACATACTATTATAATTTATACTGACAATTGCATGATAGCAAGAAATTGGTTTCAAGAGACACGGTCTATTAAATGGGTTTCATAAAGTCGTCAATTTCTCGAGAACGTTCTGAAAAATGGATGTTTATATGTCATTAAGTAGCTGTGAAGAGAAATAAAGGGTCCAATCTATTGACAATCTATACTGACAAACACTGCTTCACGAGATATTACCCATATAGAATCTTTCATAAATGTAAATAAGTCAATAAGAAGTTCTCAGAAGTACATTTTTCATTGTCATTAAGTAAGTGCGATGGGAAATAAATGGTTCCTTTAAACTGTAAAATGTATGATTGTCAGAAATTGGGTTCAAGAGAATCAAACAATCCAATGAGTTTCATAAAAGCATAAGCCATCACAACGTCTTAATACGTTCATGCTTAGCTGTCATTAATTAGTTCTCAAGAGTTATAAAGGGTTCCTCGCTCTTCACAAATGCACGATTGAAGGAACTTGGCGTCAAGAGCCGCGTCGCATCGAGTGAGTTGCATAAATGCACAAGTGTCAGGAAAAAGTGTCAAATATGCATGTCTACTGTCATTGCGGAGACCTGAAGAGAAATAAAGCGTTCCTATATACTGACAAATGTATGATTGCCACAAATTGTTGTCAAGGGACTTGAACAGTCCAATGAGTATCATAAAGGCATAATTGTCAAAAAAAACCTTCTCAAAATTGCAACATTATCTGATATTAATTAGTTGTGAAGAGAAATAAATTCTACCTATCAACTGAGAAGTGCATGATTTCCACATCCTGTTTTCAGGGGACCTGATCTGTCCAATGACTTTCACAAATGCCAAAGTTCTCAAAAGTGGACGTTTATGTGATATTAAATAGTTGTGAAGAGATATAACGGGTTCCTGTCAACTGACAAATGCATGATTCCCACAAAATGTCATGAAGAGGCACGAATGATGCCACGTGTTTAACAAATTCATGAGCGTCAATACAACCTTCTCAAATTCTCCTTTCACCTGTCAATAAATAGTCGTGAAGAGAAATAAGATATTTTTTTCTACTGACAAATGCATGACTGACAGAAATTGGCGTTATGAGACAGGAACATATAAGATGTTCCATAAATAAAATAGCGTAAAAGAAGATGGTCTCAAAGGTACATTTCACATGTCGTTAATTAGATGTGAAGAGACATACCATTATACTTATAATTGTACTTTATACCGACAAATGCATGATGGCAAGAAATTGGTTTCAAGAGACACGGTCTATTCAATGGGTTTCATAAAGTCATCAGTTTCAAGAAACCGTTCTGAAAAATGGATGTTTGTACGTCATTAAGAAGCTGTGAAGAGAAATAAAGGAGATCGATATACTGACAAATGCACGCCTGCCAGAAATGTTGCGTCACGAGACATGAACCATATGGAATCTTTCATTTATGCAAATACGTCAATAAGAAGTCCTCAAAAGTACATTTTTCATTGTCATTAAGTAATTGCGAAGGGAAATAAATGGTTCCTTTAAACTGTCAAATTTATTATTGTCAGAAATTGACTTCAAGTGAATCAAAGAATCCAATGAATTTCATAAAAGCATAAGAGTCATCAAACCGTCTTAATACGCTCATGCTTAGCTGTCATTAATTAGTTGTAAAGAGATATAAAGGGTTCTTCGCTATTGACAAATGAACGATTGCCAGATCTTGGCGTCAAGAGACACGAGGCACCGAATGAGTTTCATAAATGCACAAGTGTCAGGAAATCTTGTCAAATATGCATGTCTACTGTCATTGCGAAGTTGTGAAGAGAAAAAAGGGTTCCTATATAATGACAAATATATTATTGCCACAAATTGTTGTCAAAGGACTTGAACAGTCCAATATGTTTCATAAAGGCATAATTGTCAACAAAACCCTCTCAAAAGTGCAACTTTGTCTGATATAAATTAGTTGTGGAGAGAACTATGTTCTTCCTATCTACTCAGAAATGCATGATTGTCTCATCCTGTGTTCAGGGGACTTAAACTGTCGAATGACTTTCACGAATGCATAAATAACAGTCAAAGTTCTCAAAAACGTTTATGTGATATTATGTAGTTGTGAAGAGAACTAAAGGCTTAATTTCGACTGACAAATGCAGGATTGCCTCAAAATGGCGTGAAGAGACACGACTGATACAAGGTGTTTAATAAATTGATAAGCGCGAACAAAACCTTCTCAAATGTTCCTTTGACCTGTAAATAAATAGTTGTGAAGAGAAATTAAATGTTCCTTTCTACTGACAAACGCATTTTTGACGTAAATTGGCGTAAGGAGAGAGGAACATACAAGATGTTTCATAAATGAAATACCGTCGACTAGAAGGTCTGAAAGGTGCATTTCACATGTTATTAAGTAGATGTGAAGAAGCATAACATTATACATTATTCTGACAAATGCATGATGGCAAGAAATTGGATTCAAGAGACACGGTCTATTAAATGGGTTTCTTAAAGTCATCAGTTTCTAGCAAACATTCTGAAAAATGGATGTTTCTATGTCATTACGTAGCTGTGAAGAGCAAGAAATGGTTCCTTTAAACTGTCAAATGTATGATTGTCAGAAATTGGCTTCAAGAAATTTTAACCTTCCAATGAGTTTCCTAAATGCATAAGAGTCACCAAACGTCTTAAAACGTTGATGATTACCTGTGATTAATTAGTTGTGAGGAGATACAAAGGGTTTCTCAATATTGCCAAATGCATGGTTGTCAGATATTTGCGTCAAGACACAAGAGGCATCGAATGAGTTTCATAAATGCACAAGTGTCAAGAAAACTTGTCTAATATACACGTCTATCTGTCATTGCAATCATCTGAACAGAAATAAAGGTTTCCTATATACTGACAAATATATGATTGCCGCAAAATTGTTGTCAAGTTACTTGAACATTCCAATGAGTTTCATAAAGGCATAAGTGTCAACAAAACCTTCTCAAAAGTGCAACATTTTCTGACATTAATTAACTGTGAACAGAAAAAAAAAAAAATTATTCCTATCTACTGAGAAATGCATGATTGCCACATCCTGTGTTCAGGGGAATGGAACTAACCAATGACTTTCACTAAAGAATAAATGATAGCCAAAGTTCTCAAAAGTGGACGTTTATGTGATATCAAGTAGTAGTGAAGAGAAAAAAAAGGATTCATATCTACTGACCAATGAATGATTGCCAGAAAATGGCGTGAAGAGACAGGAATGATACAAGGTGTTTAATGCAAGATTGCCAGATCTTGGCGTCAATAGACACGAGGCATTGAATGTGTTACATAAATTCACAAGTGTCAGGAAAACTTGTCAAATATGCATCTCTAACTGTCGTTGCGAAACAGGGAAGAGAAATATAGAGTTCTCATGTACTTACAAATATATTATTCCCACAAATTGTTGTCAAGAGACTTGAACAGTCCAATGAGTTGCACAAAGGCATATGTGTCAACAAAATATTCTCAACAGTGCAACACCTACTGAGAAATGCATCATTGCCACATCCTGTGTGCAAGGGACACGTATTGTCCAATGACCTTCACAAATGCATACATGACAGCCAAAGTTCTCAAACGTGGACGTTTATGTGATATTAAGTAGTTGTGAAGAGAAATAAAGTGTTCCGATCTACTGACAAATGCATGATTGCCACAAAATGGCGTGAAGAGACACGAATGATACAAGGTGTTTAATACATTCATAAGCGTCAACAAAACCTTCTCATATTTTCCTTTCAACTGTCAATAAATAGTTGTGAAGAGAAATCAAATATTAGTTTCTACTGACAATTGCATGATTGACAGAAATTGGCGTCATGAGACAGGACCATACAGGATGTTTCATCAATGAAATAGCGTTAACAAGAATTTCTCAAGGGTGCATTTCACATGTCATTAAGTAGAAGTGAAGAGAGAAAACATTATAGTTTATATTGACAAATGTATCATGGCAAGAAAATGGTTTCAAGAGACACGGCCTATTAAATGGGTGTGATAAAGTCATCAGTTTCTCGAGAACGTTCTGAAAAATGGATGTTTATACGTCATTAAGTAGTTGTGAAGGGAAATACAACTGCCCCATCTACTGACAATAAAATATTATTTTTAACTGACAAATGCATGATTGACAGAAATTGGCGTCATGAGACAGGAACATAGAAGATGTGTCGTAAATGAAATTCCGCCAAACAAGAAGGTCTCAAAGGTGCATTTCACATGTCATTAAGTAGGTATGAAGAGAAATAAAGGGGTTCGATATACTGACAAGCGCACGCCTGCCAGAAAGTTACGTCACGAGACATGAACCATATAAAGTCTTTCATCAATGCAAAATCCTCAAGAAGAAGTTCTCAAAAGTACATTTTTCATTGTCATTAAGTGGCTGCGAAGGGAAATAAATGGTTCCTTTAAACTCTCATATGAATGATTGTCAGATATTGGCTTCAAGAGAATCAAACCATTCATTGAGTTTCCTAAATGCATAAGAGTCATTAAAACGTGTTAAAACTTTCATGCTGAGCTGTCAATAATTAGTTGTGAAGAGTAATAGACGGTTTCTCGCTATTGACAAATGCACGATTGGCAGATATTGGCGTCATGGGACACGAGACATCGAATGGGTTTCATAAACGCACTTGTGTCAGGAAAACGTGTTCGATATGCATCTATAACTGTCATCTCGAAGATGTGAAGACAAATAAAGGGTTATTATATACTAAGAAATATATGATTGCCACAAACTGGTGTCAAGGGAATTCAATAGTCCAATGAGTTTCATAAAAGCATAAGTGTCAACAAAACCTTCTCAAAAGTGCAACATTTTCTGATGTTAAGTAGTTGTGAAGAGAAATAAATTCTTGCTCTCTACTGGGAAATGCATGATTGCCAAATTCTGTGTGCAGTGGACTTGAACTGTCCAATGAGATTGACAAATGCATAAATGACAGCCAAAGTTCTCAAAAGTGGACGTTTATGTGATATTAGGTAGTTGTGAAGAGAAATAAAGGGTTCCTATCTACTGACAAATGCATGATTGCCACAAAATGGCGTGAAGTGACTCGAATGATACAAGTTGTTTAATATATTCACAAGCGTCAACAAAACCTTCTCAAAATTTCCTTTCACCTGTCAATAAATAATTGTGAGGAGAAATAAAATGTCCCTTTATACTGAGAAATTAATGATTAACAGACATTGGCGTCTTGAGACAGGAATATAAATAAATGAAATAGGGTCATCAAGAGGGTCTGAAAGGTGTTACTAAGTCACATGTTATTAAGTAAATGTGGAGGGGCATAACAGTATACTTTATACTGACAAATGCATGAGGAGAAGAGTTTGGTTTCAAGAGACACCGTGTATTGAATGGGTTTCATAAAGTCATCAGTTTCAATAAAACGTTCTGAAAAATGGATTTTATGTCATTACGTAGCTGTGAAGAGAAATAAAGTGGTCCGATCTACTGTCAAACGCACGCTTGCCAGAAATTTCCGTCACGAGAAATGAACCATAGAAAGTCTTTCAAAAATGCAGATGCGTCAATAAGAAGTACTCAAATGTACCTTTTTCATTGTTATAAGGTAGCTGCGAAGGGAAATAAATGGATCCTTTAAACTGTCAAATGTGTGATGCTCAGAAATTGGCTTCAATAGAATCAAACGATCTAATGAGTTTCCTAAATGGATAAGGGTCATCAAAACGTCTTAATACGTCCATGCTTAGCTGTCAGTAACTAGCTGTGAAAAGATATAAAGTCCTACTAGCTATTGACAAATGCAAGATTGGCAGATATTGCCGGCAAGAGACACGTGGCATCGAACGAGTTTAATAAACTTATAAGTGTCAGGAAAACTTGTCAAATATGCATCTCTATCTGTCATTGGGAAGATGTGAAGAGAAATATAGGGGTCCTATATAATGACAAATATATTATTTCCACAAATTGTTGTCAAGGGACTTGAACAGTGCAATCAGTTTCATAATGGCAGAAACGTCGATAAAACCTTCTCAAAAGTTTCCTTTCACCTGTCAATAAATACTTGTGAATAGAAATACAATGTTCCTTTCTACTGACAAATGCATGATTGACAGAAATTGGCGTCATGAGACAGGAACATACAAGATGTTTCATAAATGATATTCCGTCAAGAAGAAAGTCTCAAAGGTTCATCTCATATGTCATTAAGTAGCCGCGAGGAGACACAACATTCTACTCTATACTGCCAAATGCATGATGGCAAGAAATTGGTTTCAAGAGACACGGTCCATTAAATGGATCTCATAAAGTCATCAGGTTCTAGAAAACGTCCTGTGAAATGGATGTTTCGATGTCATTAAGTAGCTGTGAAGAAAAATAAAGGGGTCCTATCTACTGACAGACGCACGTCTGCCAGAAATATATGTCGCGAGACATCAATCATATAGAGTCTTTCATAGATGAAAATGCGTCAATAAGAAGTTATGAAAAGAACATTTTTCATTGTCATTAAGTAGCTACCAGGGGAAATAAATGGTTCCTTTAAACTGTCAAATGTATAATTGTCAGAAATTGGCTTGAAGAGAATCAAACCATCAATTGAGTTTCCTAAATGTATAAGAGTCGTCAAAACGTCTTAAAACTTTCATGCTTAGCTGTCAGTAATTATTTGTGAAGTAATATAAAGGGTTCTTCGCTATTGAGAAATGCACGATTGCATGATATTGGCGTCAAGAGACACGAGGCATAGAATAAGTTTCATAAATGCACAAGTGTCAGGAATACTTTTCAAATATGCATGTCCAACTGTCATTGCGAAGATGTGAAGAGAAATAAAGGGTTCATATATAATGAGAAATATATGTTTGCCATAAATTTTTGTCAAGGGACTTCAACAGTCCAATGAGTTTCATAAAAGCATAAGTGTCAACAAAACTTTCTCAAAAGTGCAACATTTTCTGATATTAATTAGTTGTGAAGAGAAAGAAATTCTTTATATCTACCGAGAAATGAATTATTCCCAAATTCTGTGTTTGTGTGACTTGAACTGCCCAATGACATTCACAAATGCATAAATCACAGCCAAAGTACTCAAAAGTGGACGTTTATGTGATATTAAGTAGTTGTGAAGAGAAATAAGGGGTTCATATCGACCGACAAATGCATGATTGCCACAAAATGGCGTGAAGAGACACGAATGATACACTGTCTTTAATAAAATCATAAGCGTCAACAAAACCTTCTGAAAATCTACTTTCGTCTGTCAATAAATAGTTGTGAAGAGAAATAAAGTGTTCCTTTCTACTCACAAATGCATGATTGATAGAAATTGGCGTCATGACACAGGAACATATAATATGTTTCATCAATGAAATAGGGTCAACAAGAAGGTCTCAAAGGTGCATTTCACGTGTCATTAACTAGATGTTGAGGGATATAACATAATACTTTCTACCGACAAATGCATGATGGCAAGAAATTCGTTTCAAGATACACGGTCTATTAAATGGGATTCCTGAAGTCATCACTTTCTAGAAAACGTTCTGAAAAATGGATGTTGAGATTTCATTGACACGCTGTGAAGAGAGATAAAGGGGTATAAACTGCTGACAAACACACCCCTGCCAGAAATTTGCGTAAGGAGACATGACCCATATAAGGTCTTTCATAACTACAAATGCTTCAATATGAAGTCCTCGAAAGTACAATTATCACTGTCATTAAGTTGCTGCGAAGGGAAATAAATGGTTCCTTTAAACTGTCAAATGTATGATTGTCAGAAATTGGCTTCAAGAGAATCAACCATCCATTGCATTTCGTAACTACATATGAGTCATACAAATTTCTTAAAACGTTCATGCTTAGCTGTCATCAATTAGTTGTGAAGAGATATAAAGTCCTCCTCGCTATTGACAAATCCAAGATTTGCAGATATTGGCATCAAGAGACACGTGGCATTGAATGAGGTTCATAAATGCACAAGGGTGAGGAAAAGTTTTCAAATATGCATGTCTAACTGTCATTGCGAAGATGTGAAGAGATATAAAGGGTTCCTATATACTGACAAATATATGATTGCCAGAAATTGTTGTCAAGGGACTTGAACAGTCCAATGAGCTTCATAAAGGGATAATTGTCAACAAAACCTTCTCAAAAGTGCAACATTTTCTGGCATTAATTAGTTGTGAAGAGAAAAAAGTTCTTTATATCTAGTGAGAAATGGATGATTGCCATAACCTGCGTTCATAAAATTCTAACCTTCCAACGACATTCACAAATGCATAAATGACACCAACGTTCTCCAAAGTGGACGTTTATGTGATATTAATGAGTTGTGGAGAGAAAAAAACGGTTCCTATCTACTAACAAATGAGACACAAATGATACATCGTGTTTAATAAAACCATAACCGTCAAAAAAACCTTCCCAAATTCTCCTTTCACCTGTCAATAAATAGTTGTGAAAAGAAATAAAATGTGTCTTTCTACTGACAAATGCATCATTGACAGAAATTGGAGTCATGAGACAGGAACATACAAGATGTTCCATAAATGAAATAGCGTCAACAAGAAGGTCTGATAGATGCATTTCACATGTCCTTAAGTACATGAGAAGAGCCATAACATTATACTTTATCCTGACAAATGCATGATGGCAAGAAATTGGTTTCCAGAGACACGGTCTATTCAATGGGTTTCATAAAGTCATCAGTTTCTCGAGAACGTTCAGAAAAATAGATGTTTATATGTCATTAAGTAGATGTGAAGAGAATTAAAGGGGTCAAATCTACTGACAAACGCACGGCTGCCAGAAATTTGTGTCACGAGACATGAACCATCTAGAGTGTTTCATAAATACATTTTTCATTGTCATTAAGTAGCTGCGAAGGAAAAAAAAATGGCTCCTTCAAACAGTCAAATTTATTATTCTCAGAAACTGGCTTCAAAAGAATCAAACCAGCCAATGAGTTTCCTAAAATCATAAGCTATCAAAACGTCTTGAAACGTTCATGCTTAGCTGTCATTAATTAGTTGTGAAGAGATATAAAGGCTTCCTCGCTATTGACAAATGCACTAATGCCAGATCTTGGCGTCAAGAGACACGAGGCATCGAATGAGTTTCATAAATGAACAAGTCAAGTGTCATTAATACTTTTCAAATATGCATGTCCAACTGTCATTGCGAAGATGTGAAGAGAAATAAGGGGTTCCTATATACTGACAAATATATGATTT
>JAECUM010025151.1:0-37115 GCA_016617855.1 Megalonaias nervosa | reverse complement strand
AAAGCGTAATAAGGATAATTTTCAGGATAAAACGATGATGCGCTTACCTCAAACCCAACTGCTGACTTAAAAAGTGTTGGAATATACCCAACATTGTTTTTAGTTCGTTTTGCACCACCAGATACACTGTCAACATAAGCTTTATTTGTCAGATCATTAGGGCTAACAAGAACATATGTCGTAATTATTTTTTTGTCTCTCGTGTTTATATTCCCTGACATTGGTCCACCGGATTTTTTAAAGTATGGGGCAAGTTCTTCTTTTTACTGACCATAACTAATAGCATCAGTATCACTAGCTGGAGGTGAAGTTGTTGGTAATCCAGTTATTTTTGAGTTATTACTCATTATCAGGTTACCTCCCACTGTGTCACCGGCTTTGTTAAGTTTATTATCGTCAACAGATTTATTTGTGCATAACTTACCGCTTGTGTGTTATCAACATTTACTGGCGGTTACGTAGTTTCTAAATTTATTATTTTGTTACCTGACATGTTAATAATACCTGTAACCTTTCCACCGGTTTTATTAAATTTAATATCATCAACATATGACAACTGCATATAACTTACCGCTTGTGTTTGATTTAAGTTTGCTGGTGGATACCCGGTCTCTAAATTTACAAATTTTTTCCCTCATATATCTAAGTTACTGCTTAAAGTTCCACCAGATTTATCTAGTTTATTATTGTCGACTAATTTAAGTTGTGCATAACTAACAGCTTGTGTATCAACGACATTTATTGGTGGATAATTTGTTTCTAAATCTAGTACACGTTGATTTGACATAAAGAAGTTTCCTGTCATTGTGTTGCCGGATGTTTTTAGGTAACCCGATAAATCAATCTTGCCGTTCGCTATTGTTGTACTTACAGCTGATGAATCTCCTATTAATGTTCCAAATTTTGTATAATAGCTCATTATTTATTTATCGTCTGACAATTTCTTTATATAACATAAAATTGTATAACAATAATGGCAAAATCGTCGATATTAAACTTTGATACAGAGCGGTTGGTGAAACATAAACATAACAACGAACTTCCAGATTGTCATTATCTTATTATTGGAAGAACTGGATCTGGGAAAAACAAACTTGCTTATGAATTTACTTCTAGGAGATAATTTTAACTACGATCGCGTTTATATTTACACAATTAATCCACAACAGGATAAGTATAATGATAAACTTCGTGATGATCTTGAGGCTGGTTAAGACTTTTTTATTATCAAACAACCAGAAGAACTTGTCCCAGTTAATCAACTTGATTCGTCCGAACACAAGATAGTTGTTTTTGATGATATTCCGCTAAACACCGAGGAAATAAATAAAATAAGATCATATTTTTCACTATCACGTAATAAGAAATGTAATTCTGTTTATCTGTAATTCTGTTTATCTCGCTCAGGTTTTTTTTATAATGTTGACAGATTTATTCGGCGAAATACTGGTTGTTTTATATTATTTCCTGGACTTGACAATGTCGATGTTAGAAATATCGCGAATGAGCAATGTGGTGATGTAATAAAAGATAAATTTATTGAATTATATCATCAAGCGACGGCAAATAAATAGGACTTTTTTTATTTGATAAATTAACAAATGATACGAGTAAAATGTTTCGCTGTTGTATTGAAAAATACCTACAGTAATTTTTATAGAAAATAGTATATAATTAATGGAAAGACAAGCAGAGTACAGAAAACATATAGAAAATCTAAAAAAAACTTGTTAAATCTAAAGCTGAACTTAGGCAGATGATCCAACAAGCACGACCTGGTCAAGTGGCTGCAGCAGAAACAACAGCAGCCGCTCTCAAACCAGTTACTGAGGCTTTACTTGGAAAACAACCTGAAACTAAACCACTGTCAGAAGAAGAACTTAAAAAAATACAAGGAAAAGGTTTACTAGGATTCATTAAAGAAGAACAAGAAGCGGCTGTTGGAAAAATTATTGAAAGATCTGAAGAAGAAAAAAGAAGATTAGCCGAAGCACTTCCAGCAAATATAGCTAATCCTGTTGCAAGACAAGCTGAAATAGATCGGCTGATAAATAATCCACTGGAAATTCAACAAAGATTAGTAGAAGCAGCAGTAGTTAGACCAACTGAAAGAAGGTTAGAAGAAGAAGAACTTAGAAGAGAGAGAAACATTATATAAGAAAGAAAAAGATTTGATTATGATTTAGAAAATATAGATAGCAAAATAAGAGATGACGAATATGAAGATTTGAATAAAATATATGACTTTAAGGATGTGAGAATACATGATGTTAACAAAGATGAATTTAAAGCCGACAAAAAATTGATAAGTTAAGAAAAAGAAAAGAAAAGAGTAAGGAGAATCTCGACAATATAGTTTTAGAAAATAGAAATTACTATGAGAGTATTAAATTATATCGACATGGAATTATCGCTGATCTTTATATTGAAGTTATTAATAACATAAGAAAAAACCAATACCGTAGTTTTCATAGTAGTGGTTTAAGTAGAGAAGCAAAATTATTGGATAAAGGACCAGGAAGATGAGAATATATGTATGAAGCTCCTACGATAACTGAGGAAGATTTAAGAAGATCAGCCGAGGAAGATAAACAATATCGTAATGAATATAAAAACAAAGCGGAAGAAGAAATAACATCAAAAGAATATTTTAATTTTATGAAAAATTATGATATTTCAGATGTTGATAATATGTATAATTGGGAAAAAGATAAATACGATGATCTCATTAAAAAATTAGAAGATATTATAAGAAGAGATATAGCAGCTTACAATTACAAATTGATACAGCTGAAATAAAAGATGTTGAAGGACTTTATGAAAAAGCTAGAAATTCTATTATTGCTGGTGTTTTTAGAATTACTGCAAAAAAAATTTAGAGATAAAAAATATGTTGAAAAAGGATAGAATTTTAAAAAATTATTTAAATATTATGATGATGATCGCTTTAAAAAACTTTTAGAAAAGACAGAACTAAAACAGGAACTGGAGTTAGAGTATTTGCATCAGTTACTGAAATGATAGGCAGATTAATGTTGTTGATATCATCAAAAGAAGCTGGAAATGTTGGTGCTGAAATTGACAATGAAATTATTGACATACTGATAATTTGAGATCGGAAAATTTATTAACATCTGATGAATACGAAACTTTACGTCGCGATTTAATTTTATAAATTTGTGTAATGATTTAATATAATAATTTTATATAAAAAAAAAATGTCAGCAACATTATTACTAGACTCTAGCGAATCTGATAAAGATAGCGCAAATTTTTATGTAAAGTATATTCCGCCAATAGAACTAGATCGTGAAAAACAATATGAAATTGGACTAATTTCCTGTACATGTTGGAATTCTATGGCTAATGTAAAAAGTGGAGTAAACGATGAATTTGCAGTTGATATTCATATTCCAGGTGAAAGATGGGAGAATCCTAACTATTATAAAACACTTAGAATTCCACAAGGAGCTTATAATATTACTGATTTAAATAAAACAATAAAAGAGCTTATAACAAAAAATGGAGGTACAGCTGATAATTTTGAGCTGACACCAAATTATAATACGTTACGCGCAAGAATGATATTAAAAATTATGGGATTTGATATTCGGAAAAAAAAAACAAGTATTGCACCACTGATAGGATTTGAATATAATCTCTATCATGGTGTTCCAGGGACGGATGACGGTTATACACATGACGGTCAACTGCCAGTAAATATAACTAATGTAAACGCAATATTAATAAATTGCTCTATTGCATCTGGATCTTACTCAGCTAAGGGTAGTAAAGAACAAACGATATACAGTTTTTCACAGACGTTCCACCAGGTTCTCTTAGGCAAATTAGTCCACGTCATATTATTTATTATCCGTTAAACGTTGAAAATCAAATAACAGAAGTAAATATGCAATTGACAGATCAGTCTGGACGACAACTGGGTTTTAACAATAAAATTGTTATTTATTTTTATTTACACTTACGAGAACAATAGTAAACATATTTTATAAGAAAAGCTAAATGATTTTTAGTAATGCGAAAGATTTGGTAATAAAATTATACAATCTCAGATATAATGAAACAGAATAAAGTTTGTAGAAGAAAAATAGTCGGAGGATTTTTGGGAAATATATTTGCTAAAATTATAGAAAATGCTCCAGGAATAGCTCATAAAGTTGCACCAATTGCACTTGACGCATCAAAAGCTTTTGCAACTGGAGCTGCATCTGCTGCTGGAACTGCTGTTGGACAAAAAAATAGCTGATAAAATAAAAGGCGCACCGCAAAGCGGTGTACCGACAATAAAACAAGCTATTTCAGAAATCGCACCAACAAAAGAAACTCAACGCGCAATGATAACAACAACAAAACAACTTTTATCACTAGAAGGAGAACAAATTATTTAAAAATTTATATCTAAAGCAACAGCGCCATAATAATTTTATATAACCTAATAAATAAAAAAAAGTCTGTAAAAAATTATCTCGATTTAGCAGAAATTTATGAAGCAGACGACACGGTAACAGAATCTGAATATGTTGAATATCTCGATGAAAATTCTAACGAACCTAATAAAGCTGGCGTCAGAACATTTAATACTCGAGACGATGACGTATTTCTACTGCTTCATAAAGCAATGTTAGAAGTTCGTGGCCAGATTATGACAGTAGCTGTTCCACCTGTCGCAATTGCAGCTGGAACAGAAGTAGCTCTTATAAACGATGGTTGGTGTTTATTTAAAAGTGCTAGATATCAGCTGGCCAATCAAACTGTTGAAGATATTTCATGTCACTTACAAGTTGCAAGTACAATCTTAAATACTATTTCGTTTTCCGATGATTACTCCAAATCAACTGCAACTAATATGATGTGGTTTAAAGATATTGGAGTTGGTGCAATAATTCCTGCGATAAATGAATTTATTTTAAGAGTAACGTTAGATGCTGGAGTTGATGCTGCTGCAGATCTTGTAATTGTAAAAAAATTTCTTATCGCTAATGCTTTCAATTTTGGTATAGCCGCACCAGGTGCAGCGGATCTTGCAGACGCTGTAAGAACCTCACTTACTGCAGCTTGTAATAATCTTGGTATAGCACCACCAGCTGCGGCTGCTGACGGTACTGCAATGTTAAGTTTGATTAATAACGCAATTAGCGTAAGAACTAAACGTTACAATGATGGTTATTTCAAGAGAAAGGCACTTCCAGCAGTATCACGTCAAATTACAATGATGCTGCCGTTAAGTACAATATTTGGCTTTTGTCGCGATTTTAGATCGATCAGAACAAAATGATTGTTTATTTCGACTTGGCGGGGCTGATGTACAGTTTATCATAAACAACCTTGCGCTGTGGATGCCACGAATAACACCGACAGTTTCAAAATCGCTCGAATTAGATGATATTCTTAAAAACCGCACAAAGAAAATTCATTTTCAGCAACATAAAATATATCAAAAAGCAGTTCCAAATACCACAGACTACACATGGCGAGTCACAACAACGTCGACTGACCAAAAACCACGGCAATTATTTGTTGTATTTCAGCAACAAGCGCGACGTGGTAACCGACAACAAAATAATGCGATATTTGATAATGCTGATGTTAGACGAATATATGCTAGAATAAATTCAAAGCAATATCCAGAGCGAGCGATAGAATGTAATTTTGCAGATGACGCTAATAAAAATATTACTCGACCTTACATGTACCTGCTCGACGCGTTGCAAAAATATCAGGACGTTGGAGACGGATCTCAGATATCAGTAGAGGAATTTCGTACACTTTATCCGATATTTTGTTTTGATGTTAGTAAACAAAATGAAAGAGATGTAATTTCAACTGCTGAAATTACTTGGACATTAGGGGCAGTTCCAGTGGCGCAGTTGTACGTGTACGCGTTAGTGATTAGCGACAGAACTATTACGATTGACTTTATCGAAGGTAAAATGTGAGTACAAGTTTAATCTGTAACTTTAATAATAAGATGACAAAATATATTATAAAAGAAATATATTTGACTGATGGTCAAGTTAAAAAATTAGCAGCTGCTGTTGCAAGGAAAAGACAGGTATCATTAAAAATCAATCCTAACGCAGGTGTTTTAGGTACTTTAACAAAATTAATGTTAACCAAAAAACAAGTAAATAAGTATAACCGCGGCAAACCTTTTGTTTTAAATTTAAGTGCTGCACAAATAACTGCGATGGTAAAACAAGGTGGTTTCTTCGGTCCAGCACTATCTATAATGGCCAGAACGTTAATACCTAAAATTTTGCCAGTGTTAGGTACATTAGGATTAGCAGCAGCGTCTGGAGCAGTATCTTGCGCAACGAAAAAGGCAGTTGAGGGTCATGGAATAAAGAATTTTTTTTCTAAAGATACGTATAATGCCCAGACGAAAAACAGCAAAAGAAAGACAACGAGGAAAAAGAAGACACGACCGAGGCGAAAAGGTGAATTTATTCCAATAGCTCCATTACTAGCAGGATTGTCGGGAAGTCTATTGCCAGGTCTATTAGGACGAGGACTAATGTTGCCAGGAACAAAGAGATGAAGTCGGCTGCATTAAGTCACTTTGATATACTTGATAAACTGAAAAATGTAAAAAAATTTTAGTGCAGTTTATTCTAAAGATGAACTTATGACGCTAGCGTCTCCGTGTGTTATAAATATACAAGATTTCAATGACGGATCTGGTACACATTGGGTAGCTGTTTATGATAACAATTATTTTGACTCGTTCTGAATTCCACCAAGTGACGCAATAAAAAAATATATGAGTAGAATTCAAGAGACAAAGTCTCTTGCGAAAATAATAAATTATTCGTCTAATCAAATTCAACCAGTTGGAACTTCTGCTTGTGGATACTATTGTGTAATGTTCATTAAACAGAGGACCATAAATCCAGATTTTTCAATGTTTATTTTGCAATTTGACAAACAACCTTCTCACGCTAATGATGAGATTGCAATTAATTTTATCTAAACTCACTGATATATAATGTCAACATATTGTCTTAAGTGTAAAACTAAAGCAGAAAATAAAGATGAAAAACAGAAGAAACAAAAAATAATAGAATAATGCTAAAAAGTAGTTGTGCAATCTGTGGAAAAAGAAAAAGTATGTTTCTAAAGAAAATATCGCCAACAACAAAGTTGCCCGGAGCGGGTTGCCCTGACAAGATTATTTTAGTAGATGATTAATAAATAAATGACATGCGAGTGCGACTGTGATAGAGATTTATGTCTTGAGCAAAATAAAATTGTTACATATTGTCAGAAATGCAAGAACAGAGAAATAATTGGTTTTGATATAGATATACAGAAATTAATTAGCAAATTGCCGAAACCAAAGGCGGTTGGACATTGCCAGGCCATAAATATACTGGACCTTATAATCCTCTTGATAAACAACTTGACGAAAACGATAATCCTCTGCCAAGACAAGTGCCTTACAAACAAGTTGATGCAATAGCGATGCGCCATGATATCTGCTACAGAGATATTGTACTTCCAGACAACCAACAAAATAAACATAGCTGCGATAAAGTAATGTTAGACGAACTTCGTGATATGAAACCTGTAAATATGCGAGAACGTGTTGACCGAAGGCTGGTTCAGGGTTTTATTGGAGCAAAATATAAATTAGGTCTCGGTAAAAAAGAATTATATGATGATCTTGCCTCAGAGCTACACAAACCTATAAAAAAAATGTTTCCGCGACGTAAAGTTGTCGCAAATGCCGTTGACGATATCTGGGCGTTAGATTTGGTTGATTACTCAAATCTTTCTCAGTTTAATGATAACAAGAGATATCTTTTTAATGTTGTAGATGTTTTTAGCAAATATGCGTTAGCATACCTGTTTCGGATAAAGCAGGAACATCGATGACTGATGCATTAAAATAAATTATTGTTAACACGGAAAGAAAACCAAATAGAATCTGGACTGATCATGGAGCAGAATGTTTTAATAAAAATTTGAACAGTTTTTAGAACAAAATAACATTAAAAAACATGTCACAGGAAATGAGGGAAAAAACGTCATTGTTGAAAGATTTAATCGCACGCTCACCGAAAAAATCCACGAATATTTAACAGCTAAAAATACGAGTAAATATATTGACAATTTACAGAAAATTGTTGACGAGTATAATAACACGAAGCACAGATCCCTTTCGCTAGGCAGAAGAAAAATGTCGCCAAACAACGCGATTGCAAATCCAATATTAGCAAACGAAAATATGTACCGGAGACATAAATTTAAAGATGGTGATAAAGTTAGAGTTTCTTTGACGAAAAAAACATTTGAGAAAGGATATACTCATAACTGAAGCGAAGAAGTATTTGTTGTTGATAAAGTACTTTTAACAATACCAGTTACATACTCGTTGAAAGATTTATTAGGTGAACTATAACTGGCAGTTTTTACGAGCAAGAACTTCAGAAAACAGAACAAGATATATTTGTTATTGAAAAAGTTTTTAAAAAGCGCGGCAACAAAAGTTTAGTGGCGTGGGTATACCAATAAATTTAATAGCTGGGTACTAACTAAATCTATAATGATCGAATAATGTTATTATAAATTTCTTCATATTTTATTATCAGGGATTTACATTTTAGAGGTTTACATAAAGAAATTAAATGTAATTTTCTTGCATCATCAACTGGCATTAAATTAAATATTTTAACAAAAATAAAATCGTATTTTATATTTCTTTGTTGTCCAGCTATTTTTACGTTTAAAAAGGGTTTTATAAGTTGCCAAAATATTTGATGCTCTTGTGATAGTAAAATTAAATTTTATTATTGTTTTAACAATATGATACTTAACATCATATCGTCCAGTTGTTGGTCTGCTTAAATTTTTTTTACTAACAACAACATTATCTTCATCTTCGTCGTCATAGTTATGCAAAATATCATTTTCGGTATAGCTAGCAAATCTATCATTATTAAAATTTTCTAATGTAAAATTTGAAACAAAATCTCCCGAATATAGTTCAGCTAGTCTCTCAGTTAAATTCATTATTATAATATATCTTTTGTCTGATTAATAAATAATAAGATGTTTGGAGAAATAAAATATCATCAAAGAGTTAATATATTAAATTATAGAGAATTAGCTGAGGCAATTCGAAATTGTTTGTTGGGACATAATTTTTATTTTGTTGATGTTATTATAACATTAGGCGAATCTGACAAATTTCTCTTAACAGTAGCAGAAAAAATAAAACTTGATACAAATAAAATGATGACATTACGATTTAATCGAGATTATATTATGGAATTTAGTCATAACTGTCTTACTCGAAATGATCTAGAAAATATCATTAGTTATCGTATTTAAAATTAAATCTATCAAATGTCAACATTAACGTTGCTGATTTTCTTTTACCATCAGCTACTTCTTTTATTCTAGCTTATTAATTTTAAGGTGCTTTGCAGCAGCTGTCATTGATTTAAACTTTACTTCTTCACAAGTTTCAAGATTTACTGAAATTATTTGTCTAGTTGGAGTTTTAAAATTATTACCACCACCAGTTCCTCTTCTAGCATTTTCTTTTGGCGTAACCAAATCTATATTTTGTAAAAGATTATCGGTTTTAATTTTGTTAATATGATCGATAACCAAATTATCTAAAATAGCGCCATTAAAATTTTCAAGCACAAAACGATGGGCTTTATAATGAACAAAATCAGTTTTGATTCCTCTAACTTTTATAAGTAAATATCCATCTCTATCCAAATTTCCAACATCTTTTTTTTTTGTTTTTTTATGTCGAATAATTCCCTTATCATTTGTCCCATATAAATCAAATACTGAATGAAGTTGAAATTCATTTTGTAATGATAAATTTTCAATATTATCATCATTACCTGCTCCATTTACTTGATAAACTCTCTGTCCCTCTGGAATATCGTCGCAAAACAAAGTATAAATAAAATCTTTTCAAACATTTTAATTCTTTCTGTATTATCGCCTTTTACTGAAATTACCATACGAGCTGGCGTTGGTGTGCCAACAGATCTTTTAGATTTTATATTAATAACAGAACCCAATGCATTTCCAGCGTACATATTATATTTCTGATGCACATGATAAAAATTCTTGCTCTTCTGCTGTCAATCTCAGATATCTCAAAATTTCTGTCATTATACTATAAGGATTTCATACTTTTAATTAAAAAAAATTCATTTAAATATAAAATATTATTATTATATATAATGTTAAAATTGCGAGATATTGCTAAAAAGAGCATTATCAAATCTGAAAAAATTGCTACAGCATTTTCCGGTTACGATAATAGTTACAAGCTTTATGATCAAAATATTTTAGCAAATTTTAATTCCACAAATTTATTTCATCTTTTACAACCTGTTATATCAAAAGAACTTGCGGCTCATAAAAGTATCAAACTTATAGTCCAATATCATACGATTTTATCAAAGTTACATGCAGTTGAGGATGTACTTGATGTAATTTTTGAAAGAAAAAGTTTTGACAGTGAAATTTCGGAACCATATCTAACAGCAAGATCAAGAAAAATATTAACTGGAACAAACATTGCCATGGTCGCCGATGAAAAACATTAAGAAATAAAACAAACAAATTAGAAGAATTATCAGGATCGGGTTGGAAATTTGAAATGGTAAAAGAAGTTTTATTTCACACATCAAAATATAACGTACTTCGCGGTAGTTTGTACGTCGATCTCCCTCAAAAAATTAAAAACAAAAAATGCTGTATAAATGTCAAAAACAATGATAACCAATGTTTTCAATGGTCTATTCTTTCTGCAATGTTTCCAGAAGAAAAAAATGCTGATCGTGTTAACAAGTATTTTCCGTACAAAGACGAACTAAATTTTAATGGCATTGACTTTCCAGTAGAGGCAAATCATATACCAAAGTTTGAAAAACAAAACAGTATCTCAGTAAATGTTTTTGGACTAGATGAGAAAGAAAATGTTTACCCGAGATATATCTCAGAAAATGCTACACAAGATACAATAAATTTATTATTTTATCAGGGACATTATTGTTGGATAAAAAAACTTTAATGGCTTAGTTGGCAGACAGTATAGTAAAAATAAAAATAAAAAATATTTCTGTTATAAATGTCTACAGGGTTTTTCTAGCGATGGAATATTACAAGATCATCTCAAATACTGTGTCAACGTTAAAAAAATAACT
Organism: Megalonaias nervosa; assembly: GCA_016617855.1. NCBI lineage: Eukaryota > Metazoa > Mollusca > Bivalvia > Unionida > Unionidae > Megalonaias > Megalonaias nervosa. The sequence continues at coordinate 25,914 of JAECUM010025151.1, read as the reverse complement.
ATGCCTAAAGAAAAAGAAAAAATATTAAAATTTAAAAATTATGATCATAAACTAAATATTCCTTTTGTTATTTACGCTGATTTCGAGTGTATACTCGTTGCTGTGGTTGGAGCAGAAAATAATCCGAATAAATCAAGTACTAGAAAAATACAACAACATATTCCTTGCGGAGTAGCTTATAAAGTAGTTTGTTGCGCTAACGATAAATTTTCAACTCCGATAAAGTTATATAGAGGTGAAAATCCAGCTGTATGGTTATTAAAAAATTTAATAGACGAAGTTAATAAAATTTCTAGCAGATTACTTAAAACAGCTCCGATGAAAATAACGTCTAAACAACAACTCGATTTCGATGAAGCAGTTGATTGCCATATTTATGAAAAGTTGCTGGAACAAGGTAATAAGGTGCGAGATCATTGTCATTTGACCGGCCAATATCGTGGAACAGCTCATAATAGTTGTAATTTAAAATGTCATGCTCTAGATTTTTTGCCGTAGTTTTACATAACTTTCGTGGCTATGACAGTCATATCATTGTAGAAGCATTTGGTGATACAAATATTAAAGCTAAACTAAGATTAAATAATACAATAAAATGTATTCCAAATAATTTTGAAAAGCGTATGTCAGTGACGCTCGGTAAATTACCTTTCGTTGACAGTCTGCAATTTATGGCAGCATCATTAGATGAGCTTGTAAAAGGTTGTAGCAATTTTGCTAACGTAAAATGTTGCTTTGGAGAAAACTATATCGATCTAACAAAAAAAGGTATCTTTCCGTACGAGTATCTTGATGATTGGAGCAGATTTAATGAAACTTCTCTTCCTGATAAAGATCAGTTTTACCCACAACTCAAAACTGAAAATATCACAGATGACGAGTACAAATATGCACAAGATATTTGGAATAAATTTAGTTGTAAAACATTTGGTGATTATCACATTTATATTTGAAAACAGATGTAATATTGCTAGCAGATGTTTTTGAGAGTTTTCGTCAAGTTAGTCATAAAAATTATGGATTAGACCCCTGTTCGTATTATTCATCGCCTGGATTGTCATGGGACGCTCTGTTAAATACGAGTAAGATAGAATTGGATCTCTTGACAGATGTTAATATGTTTAACTATATTGAAAAAGGTATCAGAGGCGGAATTAGCGTTATAACAAAAAAATATGCAGTAGTTTATAATAAATATCTGAAAAATTATGATAAAAATCTCCCATGAAATTACATTATTTATCTAGATCAAAATAATTTGTATGGTTATGCGATGTCAGAGCCAATGCCGTGTAGTGGATTTCATTGGATAACTCCAGATCAATTTCTTAAAGAAACTGAAAAAAAATCTTCCAGAAGATATTTCATATTTTGTTGAAGTTGATCTAGATTATCCTAGTTCGTTACATGATTTACATAACGATTATCCGTTTTGTGCAGAGTCAATGATGATCAATTACAGTTTATTATCGCCTGAACAACGAGCAACAACAACAGCAAAAAATTCGATTGTTAATAAGTTAGTTCCAAATTTGTTAAATAAAAGAAATTACGTTATGCATTACAAAAATTTAAAACAAGCAGTAGATGCTGGACTAATTCTGAGGAAAGTCCATCGCGTGCTAAACTTTAATCAGTCGAGGTGTATGGCAGATTATGTTGATTTAAATACGAAACGTCGTACTGTGGCTAAAACCGAATTTGAGAAAACCTTTTACAAGTTAATGAATAACTCGGTGTTCGGTAAGACGATGGAAAATATTCGAAAGCGAGTCATTATTGAAATTGTTAATGACATAAATCGCAGAAATAAATTAGTTAATGATGATGGTTTTGTTAATATAAATATATTTAATGAAAATCTTGTTGCAATACAACGACGAAAGACAAATTTAAAGTTAAATAATCAGATTTATGTTGGTGCAGCTGTACTTGATATATCAAAGTGGCTGATGTACGATTTTCACTATAATTTTACCAAAACGCAGTGGCCAGATTCAGAGTTGCTATTTTCTGATACAGATCCGCTAATTTATAATATAAAATGTGAAGATGTCTATCAGGATATTTACAATAATAAAAATCTATTTGATTTATCAAATTATCCAGCATGTAGTAAGTTTCAAGATAATTCGAATAAGAAAGTTTTTGGAAAAATGAAAGATGAATTTATGTTTATGCCAGTTAGGGAATTTGTCGGACTAAAGAGTAAAATGTATGCTGTCATATTAGATGACAATAAACTTACAAAAAAAGCTAAAGGTATTCCTTGAGGGTATGTGGAAAAGATGATGAATTTTGACGATTTTAAAGCAGCGCTAAACAATAGCGTCAGTTTATCAAACAAATGTTATCAGAACAAATCTTCACAAACTTGAAACGGATACAATTATAAAACGGGGACTAAGTAATTTTGATGATAAAAGATTTGCAGGGTCGGAATTAATACACTAGTACTTGGACATTATGCAAGTAATTTTGTCTAAACATCAGAAATAATGCTTGAAAATTTAACAGTAGTCGATGGAGTTAATAGCAAAATCAAAAAAATAATGGTTAATAACCAGCAATTATCATTTGAATTTAACCATGAAATTTCAGGTATTTGTTTTAGTAAATTTGACAGAATCAAACTCTCCCTTATCAGATCAGACGATAGCAAATATTTTAATTATCTCGAAAGTTTGCGAGACGAGCTTGCACTAAAATATGACAATTTTCATGATCCGATCAGCCAGCTTGAATATACAAAAATTAATATAGACTTAGACCGGCCGAAGGTTTTTGTAAAAGGTAGTAAGTATCTTCTCAGTAAGATAGCAATGAAAGAACTATTTGAATGTCATCGAAAAGTAACCGGTAGAATTAAATTTTATTTCTACAATTTTGAAAATAAATTATACTTAATAGCGAATGCTGATGTTCTAGTGATAGGCGATGAAATTCTTTAAAAAAATTAGATATAACTGTCGTTCTTCCTTGTATTTTTGTTTACGAGATAGGTTTCATCATTTTTGTTATGATAGAAGACTTAAATGTTTGATATATGGAAACAGATAGAAGGGTCTCACAACTCCCTTCCATATACTACTCCCCATTCTCTGAAAATATATATTTTGTTAGAAAAATGTTTTCACTTACCTGTCCATGTGTAAATCCGCTTGCAAAATGATCACGAAGGAAAATTCTGATTGCCGTCATAGTGCCCACACGGAATTTCCAACGAAATTTCTATAATAACTAAATCATGTGATCATTCTGAAACTTTGTAATGTAATAGATAGGGAATTTCCAATGGATTTTTTAGAATATAACGCCTACTCCAAAATGTTCTGAAATCAGGTTAAAAATAGGTAATTTCCAATGGATTTTCCCAAAATCACGCCTACTCCAGAATGTTCTGAAATCAGGTTAAAGATAGGTAAGTTCGAATGGATTTTTCCAGAATAACGTTATAAAAGACAGTCAGAATTTTCTTCGTGGCCATTTCTGCAAGCGGATTTACACGTGGACAGGTAAGTGAAAATATTTTTTTAAACATATTTCTAACAAAATATTACTATCCCAGTATATCTTGAGGCTGATTTGATTGAATTAAATCTTTAAAAAAAATCTGTTTGTTAGATTAAATCCGACGCTACAAATTGGCTCTTTGTAATAGGACATTTTATATAATATTTTATTGTGCTTTGTAGGTTATGATATCCTGCATTAACATGTGCTTTGTAGGTTATGATATCCTGCATTAACATGTGCTTTGTAGGTTATGATATCCTGCATTAACATGTGCTTTGTTTAATATGAAAAAATGTAGAGGTCCGGGAACCTCTTTCCACCTCTCCATAACTTGGGAGGTGGGTGGGTGTTTTGAGACAGCATCATCATATTCAAACTTGGGAGGTGGGTGGGTGTTTTGAGACAGCATCCTCATATTCATCTACTACTAACCTTCCATTTGAATATCCTGTTGTATGTGTTTAACATTATATAGTATCTACATAAAATTTAAATTTCTTATAAAATTTATCAATTGTTGCTATTTATAATAAACACACTGCTTCCTTGATATGCTATCAAATGTGAAAAGGAAACATGAAAGAAGCGATTAGAATAATAAATAACATATTATCAAGCGTATATATGTCCTGTTTTTGAACAACATCAATTGTAAAAAAAATAATTAATAACGGAACATTTATTAAATTCAGTTAAACTTGGTAAAGTAGACGTTTTCAATATTAATTGCATTTTATCATTAGCTTTATTATCAGATTGATTAATGTATGTTACTGATTTCAAAATGGTGATTTGTAGTCTTTAATTAACATTCTATCTTTCCGTCTTATAACTGAGACTTTGATAAGAAAATTTAACCAACTCGATGTTATTAGTTGCCGATTGCATACCGGTATGTATCTTGAAAATGGTCAATGTAATGTAATAAAATCAATAAAAAGTAAGAAAATGTACCGAATGTCATAATAATATTTTTGGTGACGAATTCCATTACCTCGATATACAAGTTCTCTCTCTCTCTCTCTCTCTCTCTCTCGTACTGGTATTCATACAGCTCAGCAAATTGATTGTCAGATGATTCGTAATTTGCACAGAATTGAATGATATATTAGGTATTTTACTGTATTACTGTATCATGATGTGTTTGTATGTTTTGCAAATCATACATGTTGTAATCACTCAAGTTTGTTTTTTGATAACGTCGGTAATAAGCTCCCTAGAACTAACGTTGAATTGTTGTTTTCAATCAACGCATTAAATAAATCGCATTTTATCTTTCATATGTTGTCTTATATTTAAACTCCAAAAATGATCTGCTGGAAATACTACGAGAAGGTTATCCATCCTCTCATTTATTCTTTATGGCTCTTATGTTTATCTACATTATGAATATTATTTTCAACATACTCGAATCTTTTATGAGCCCACTTCACAGATTTCTTTTCTGTTTATGTCAAATCTAAAATAATTTGATATACCTAAATTAGATACCCCCACCACCCACCTTCCTGGAACTAAGTGTTCCTACAAACCTATATCGCAGAGTCTCCTATCTTTTTTCGGCCCGTCTTTTCAATATGGTAAATCTGACTTTAAAACTTACAACGATTTCTTCTCACAAATTGCCAGTCAATTCACAGATAAAGAAATAGAAAACTTTATCGTCGGCTCAAATGACGAAACTGCGATTTGTAAAAGTTTAAAGTGGCAATTCCCTGGAGCGACACAGATTGTTTGTACACTTCACCTGAAGAAAAATGTCACAGATTATTTAAAAAATAGGGTCGGCGTCAACGTGCAAGACAGATAGTCTTTTGTAAACATCCTTTTCGGTGACGAAGGAATTTTGCAGGCCCTTAATTCTTTAGTATTAGAAGCAAGAATAAAACATGCAAGAGATGCCATTTCGGAAAATGCATCGGGTTTCCAGCAATACTTCGAAAAACGAATGTTATCAATTCTGAAAGATCATGTTAACATTCCTGCGATGGTAAAAAATATGGACGCCCACTGGACAAATAATAATACAGAGTCTGCTAATAATATCACGAAGATTGGAACCAGCTGGAAGCAAAACGATATATCAGATCTCATTGACGTACTACAATCGATTGTCATTTCTCAGTATAACGACGCCGTAAGATCATGGAATAGGCAATTTCAAGCTGGCATCCGATTCTATAATGATAGGCATTATTTCGAAAGTTTCTCAAAGACAAGTGTACAAATAAGCAAACATTAACGTCTACAAATGGTAAAATCACTATACCAAAGACACCTTCAGGAGGAAAAAACCTCACCAGAGAAAAAGGATGAGAGCTGAGAGATGTCAGACGAGAACAAAATAAAAATGACGGACAGTCTTACTTAAGAATATATATATATATATATATATATATATATATATATATATATATATATATATATTCATTTTTATTTTGAGAGAGAGAGAGAGAGAGAGAGAGAGAGAGAGAGAGAGAGTTGTTCCCTTTTATTTTGTATTATTTTCATTAAAACGTATTCTGAATACTAATAAAGCAATATAACAGCGACATTTGTTATTATGATTTATGCATTGAAGTCCATACAATAAAACTTATAATATTTAATGTACATTACTGTAATTTTTTCGCAATATTGTATGTTTGTCCCCATTACTGTCCATTATTCTATATTTCTGTGTTCAGGGAGCCCGTGTGACGAATGTCAAAAATTGCGTGACGTCATATGTGGACGATCCCATTATCAGATATTACCTAATAATTTTTAGTAACACGTTTTTCCTTAAATCTGTAAATTATCATAGCAGTGATTTTTAATTTATCAAGATTAAATTTACTTTTAATTAATGTCTTTAAAAATGTTTTGTGCGCGGTGTGTGTTTTGTCCAATTTTTGTCTAAGCATTATGCTCTGTTTGTATGTCTTACAAATCACGTTTCATATTACATCTTTATTGTTTCTTATGTAATGTCGGTAAAAAAAAATCTCATTAGAACTCATGCTGAATGTTGTTTTAAATCATGCCGACTTTAAATAAATCTTATCTTACCTTATGGTTTAAAGGGATTAAGTTATTCTCAGCTGGACAGTAATTGTGCCAAGCAAATAGTTTGAAAAACCAGTGGTGGGGTACAAGTCGTCAGGGAACGGAGTCAGACTATACTGGGTCTGCACTGGTTGCCGCACAGAACCAGTTACCACAGGATTATTAATTTTATGCAGTAATTTTGTTTGTTGCAGTCAGATAATATAACGTGTCAATTCTTCCCTCAGCTGGTTCAAGGTATAGTGTACAGGGTCAAGAATAACGACCACGCGGTAACTGGTTCCTTGCGGCAAGTGATGCAGACCATCAAAGTAACTCAGACAGACGATCACTGACTGAAATTATGAACGAATATGGATTATAACAAATATTTCTATAGTTAACTTTCTAACATGAGGCAGAAATATAGATGTATTAGTCTTCTATCCGACCGCAATACCAGACCGATTCTCGTATATTCATTCACCTGACCGATTTAGTTACTATTACTTAATTGCTTCTATTGCACTGGACCAAATGTAGAAAATACTTTTTATTTATGAAACAAAATTTTGATGCTATGAGATCTGAAGCCGCTGACTTTTCTGGATTCTAATATTTTGGATAGTCATGAAATCTAGAGGATCTAATGGAAGCAGATAGGGGAAATTATATAATCATGTTTGACAGCTACAGTCTTAATAATAGTGATGCCCTGTATTAAAATTAAACTTGGGAAATTAAATCATAAAAAGAAACAAAATTAACTCCAACGCCGAAGATTAAGGGAAAGATTAAGAACAAAATCTGAACAGAAAAGTGCAGAAATTAAAAAAAGTGAAAAGTTCACGTAACTATGTTCTCAACACAATTGGAACCCTAAATTCAGGTTCCAAACCATGTTCAACATACACCACCAACCAGAAAAAAAATTCTCAGAGGATATCTCTCTTTAATAAGGATAGTAACTTGTAGTACACAGATGCAAATCATATTTATTTATTTATTTTTTTTTTTTTAAAAAAAGCCAAATTCTGTATAGGGATACGAGAACATTAACAATCGAGATTGAACGAATCATTGATTGGGCATGGAGCAAGACATTACCTTAAAAAAAAAAAAAAATCAACATAGTCTGGTCTGAACCTTTAGCAAGATTGCAAAAGGTTTTTAGATTCTAATGTAGCTGCATACAAAAGATACCTTAGCATTCCGTTTTAACGTTTCTCTCTACTACTTCAAAATAGTCAAAGCAACAAACGGTCTTGGAGCAACTGGTTTGAAATGTTACTAAACTAAATGCTACAGTAGTTCTTTGAAAAATTAGAAAATCTGAATAATTTAAGAGAATGAATACTACATTTCATTGGTAAATATATGTGGAGTGCATGGGACTTTATGATATATTTTCTAGATGTTTTTAAAAAAAGCTAACAAAGGAATGCTAGAATTGAAAAGGTACACGTACCCATCCTACCCCAAGTAAATAAAGTATCCTTTTCAATTATTAATTTGTTAACCATTTTACACATGGATGCTCATCAAGCAGGAGCACTGTAATGTTTTCTGTTGAACTCAAAGGGGATTAAATGTTGTTCATGTTCTGACCATCTTGGCAAAATGTCTTTCTCTTCTGTTGTTTTCCCTTGCTTTGTTCAAAGACATACTCGTCACCATCTCCAAAAGATTCTCCCCTATTCCAAAGATGGTTTGTATTCTTCCATAGCTTTCAATAGCATAGAATCACTTCTCACAAGCTGCTGATTTCTGGAGTATTTTCAAATTCTGCATACAAGATCACGTTCAATAGCATAGAATCACTTCTCACAAACTGTTGATTTCCGGAGTATCTTCAAATTCTGCATACAAGATCACGTTCACAGTGTTGGCTTAAACTTCTGCAAACTGACGTTCCACAAGAAGTTGACCGGATTTTATAGCGTGGAAACGTCCCTCATGGCTGCCACTCGCAGCAATGAAATCAAAGTCCCACAAAGCATATCTCCTGCATAATCATGGCACGAAATGCCGTGACTGCTGTTCGAACCTAACTGTGCTGTGGCTTCATCAAGAGATAGGTAATTTTTCTGCTCAGTTAGGTTCGAAGGATCTGGTACACAAGGTCTGACCATCTTGACCGACTTCTATCTTGGACACTTTGAAGTGTTTAAACTCGAAAGGGCCTTGATCGTGGGCTCGATTGCAAGCTGCATTGCTGACGATACCGATGATTAAATGGTTGGGTAATTGTCCTTAGAAAAGATGATCCTCGATCTTGGATCAGAGTCCAGCGGCAATGGTGACGGTTTACATTTCCACTCATCTCAGCGGATATTTGGCTGTCATTCTGCTCAAAGTGTGACTAATGTCGTTTCCCACTTTGGGAAAAACGTCAGCACTGCGGACATAAGAATCGGGTATCTTCGATGATGGTTTTGTACTTGTTAGCAGGAGCTATCAAAGGAAAATGGTACAGCTTCGATTCTGTCTCAGGCGGATATCAACTCAACAAATACTTGTCATGCAACCATATGTCCAAATGCAAACGATCCATTAGTTCTAAACTGCGTCCATGTTTGACTTTGATTTGACGGTCCTAAAATCCTGTATTGTGAAGATCGTCATCCCCATCTGCAATCAGTGCTGTGTCTTTGAACTTCTCCAACACGTCAGGTTTCCATACTACGGAAGCACCCAGGTCTGTATTCTTGGCTTCTTTTCCATACCTCAGGAGATTTTCTAGATACAGTCAGTAAGGGTATGTATCCATTCTGCTGCTGACCAGTTTGTTATTCAAGTTCATATCACTTCGCTAAACAATGAATGAATGAAATTGTTGACGAAGCTACTCTGACCTCTGCACCCGGAAGGGTGTTGTCTGTCTTGAGAACTTTGACTTTCAAATGCAAGTAAATCTTTGGCCTGTCCTGAAAAGTCAACACACCTTACTCTTCTGGTCAGAGCTTTGAGAAGCATCACACCAAAATATACTTCAGAGAAGTCAGCCTGCTCCTCCTCTTGAGATAAAAATCAAGATACTACATCTAACTGGAGAAAGGACACAGAATGCCCACAACATCAAAACAAAGAAATGACAGGAGAAAAGAGAGACAAAGGTCAAGATACCTATTATCATTTTTAGGAGACAGGGCATTGGTCATCTGAGTGCCCTAAGACAGACAGGGAACAAACAAAAGAAACAAGAGTAGGAAGAGGAGAGGTCTTCAGAAGATGAAGAACCCATTCCTGCCAAGAAATCCAAACAGTAAAAAAAGACAGCAAAACAAATCATGGCCAGTGAAGAAATTCAAAAGGAGAGACAAACTGTGAAAGAAGAAGACAATGAACTTTAATGATGTGTTGTGAAATTTTCACTGCGATTTCAAAAACGAGAATATAGCCAATGGAAAAGGTGTCTCTTGGTCTTACCCGTTTATACTTTGGATAACACACATGCACACCACTGAAATATGGAGTAAAGGAATTTTGGATAATGTTTATGGATTCTTCGATAGTATTGGTGGTGTGGATAGTATGTATGAATTATTTGATAGTACAGATGGTGTGATGGATAGTATGTTTGTTGGATTACATGTAGTTTGTTTTTCAGCACTTCCCCATTTGGTCTGATAGTTGGTGTGTGGAGACTGCACAAGGCATTCTGGTGTGTGTGTGTTATGTTGAATGGTATAGGTGATGTTAAGGATAGTATGTTTGTGATTTCATCTCCTTTTTAACTCTATCTAATAAAAGGCATTTTGGATAGTGTATAGGGTTTTAGATTGTAGATAGCTATTCTCACATTAAATTCTGGTAGACTCTCATACATTTTAGATAGTAATCAGACTCTTACACATTTTAGATAGTAATCAAAATCGGTTGCTGGATTGTATATGTGGTGTGTTTGGATTGTCAACAAATGTTTTTAGATTGTGTGTCTGAATGTGTGTGTATACAAGGGATTTTGGATGGTTATGGATTGTATGTTTTTTGAGATTTTATCTCCTTTTAAATTCTACGGTAATGCATGGTGTGTATGGGGTATTTGATGGTATATGCATAGTATGTGAAATTTCATCTTCTTCTTCTAAATTCTACCACTTTGTTGTGATAGTTGTTGTGGTATGTAACAACAAGCAAAACAGATAAGTATTCTTATGAACAAATGACCACAGCTAACAAACATAAAAGAAATGAAAGGCAAGTGAGAGCAATAAATAATATCACGCTCTTCATTGGAATGAAGTCTACATTATGCAAATTTGATTTTTAAAAGGTCACAGAACCTAGATCTGAAACTAGTGTTATTTACCCATCGTTTGTGACAATAATTATTATGAACACAATCCACCATCTGCATATGAAATCTGTTTACATGGAATACTAAAAAACAGATACTCAGACATGGACATAACAGAATATGGACAAAACTGGGGATGTACATGCAACTACAATGACTGTAATGCCTTTATTGATGTAGAGAGAATTAGTTTTAAAAATGAGTGCTTTATGTACACAGATCTCCATTCTCCTTGGAAAGCAAATTTGATAATAGATATTTTCTCCAAGAAGAGTAATCGGATCACATCAAAGTTAGGTATATGCTCTACCACTGTATAATGAAGTACATCATAGACATAATTTTATTACTATATAATTAAATGGGATCAGTTACCTTGTCTGCTGTATAAAATGAATTGTGCTATAATAAGTAATTCTATAGTGAGGGGAATTGCTTTATATCACTGTCTGAAGTTTCAGTGAAGTATCTACTTAAGTTTCAAATTTATACTCTAGACAAGTATGTTCTACAGGTTGGTATCTTCTATTTTCCCCTGTTGTGTGACTTTTATATTGAGGCAGAGGGTTAACTGTGATACATATATGCACAACACTGTCTACAGTATTCACACACCCTACTGTTTGTTTGTACCCCTCTAAATGATTTTAAAAACAAAAGGCATAAAGGATATAACAAAGTGCGCATAAATGAGTAATTTCTTTCATTGATTTATAAGTTCTGACCTGACTGTCACCAGGGCGTTCCAAATACTGTCAACTTATTTATTTTGAATCAAACTGAGTTGCTCTATGAAAATGGTTGCTATATTTGCATGGGCAAGACATTGTTTTCAAGCAGCAGATGTGAAATAATTCCATAAATTTTGGAATATATATATATATATATATATATATATATATATATATATATATATATATACTGCGATTGACCTTTATTCATAATCATGGGTAGGAGCTGGTCCTACATGTTTAATATCATGTAGGGTAAACAAGTTTACTAAGTTTGAGTTCTGGATACAGCCTTGATTCTGACCTTAGAATTTTCTAGAAGCAATACTGTTTACAGTTTGATGAAAATTTCCATTAAGAAGACAGAGTAGTGGGGATCTATACAAGATTGTTTATAACTTTGAATGTTCTGGAAATGAACTTCTGACCCTCACCTGGTTCTCAATTTTTTAAAAATGTTTTTAATTAAGGTTGATTATTTTGAAATTACTTATTCCTATCTTAATATCCAAAGTGGAATCAGTCTTATTGTTGTGTTCAGTTTTAATTTGAGAAGATTTATTTAATTATTCAAATAAACTGGAATTACAAAGTGCTCATTTGTTTAGGATGAAATCACTATTTAGGAATTACTGTGAATCCATTTAAGGATATTTTGGATTATATCATTGTGAAGATTCAAGAAGGTTGGCACATTAGCATATTTGAGGTTATTGGCACATCAGCACTTTCAAAATTGGAATCCATTCAGAATACCACTGAAATTCATTTGGAACTTTTTGGGACTTGAGATAGAACTTTTAGGACCATTTGGGACTTAATTCACAATACTGTGAGTTCATTTTAAATTTTTACTTTGTATTCTTGGGAAATAAGCTATTTGTTGAATTTTACAAAACTTGTTTGTTTTTGCTCTTGTTTTGTTACTTAGTTTAAGACCATAGAGTTGCAACAACAAATATACAAGAGGTCTTCCTTTTTAGCTGCTCAATTTGTTCTAGAAATATCAAAACTAGACATTGAAAATACTGGATGCAAATGATACAATTTTCTACTGAAATGGACTGTTCTAGAAACCAGAAAAGGACTGTAGCATTCTGTCTCTGGTAGCATTGGTATACCGGTAATACCATTCACATCTAATGCAAACACAAGGGTAATTAGTATCTGTTGTTTGTGAAAAGCTCTAGAGAAGAACATAGAAAATTCCACTTTTTTTGGTGGTTTTTTTTTTAAGTTAAGTACAATAATCAAAGAAACATTGTTTTCTCATGAGGAATAGGGATAAAAGAAAACAGTCCAACATTAACAATAATAATATATTTAAATATCAAAACAAATGCAAGAACTGTATGGCAACTGTGCTGTTTACTCTACTGATTAGGAAGCTGCCTGAAATATAAAAGCATAATAAAAGTCTTGACCTGAAAATCAAAAGGATAACACAAGTTTTGACCTTTAACACTGCATAATTAGCACCCATATGTTTCAAAGTGCAAATCAATACATTATAACACTTTTGTTATTTTTCCACGCACTTTTAACTAATTTATCTGACATATTTTGAACAAAATTATTTTGTTTTAATGATGACGATTATTTATAGAAAAAGTATTAATTATTTGTCAGATGATTTCAAATTAATTTATTAAAAGACAATTTCACTCTACAAATAAATGAGTTGCTTTACATTTTGAAACATGGCTAACTTCTGAGTTACAGTAAAAAATAACTTTAGGAAAATTAAAATTTTCAGTGACAAACTTTATACCCCATCCAAATATCTCAATATTCACTAATTCTCCATTTTTCCAATCAGTAAGTCATCATAAAGATATAATAACCAACTATTTTGATGGGCCAAATCAAGTTCCTGCCATAGTAAAAAAGCCAGTCAGCTACTGAACATGTTGTCATGGCAACAATAGTCATATTAGTTAACTCCATCTGTAACAATGTTTAGAATACTGTCTTGTGATATAAAGTTTCATGTGGAGCTGAAGTCACTGTTTTTGAGGTGGTTCATTGTTATTATAATTTGTATGTACAGTATTTACCAGAAACACATATTTTGAACAACATATTTCATAATTAAATTAGCATCCTCAACACTTGTTGTCTTATTTATATCAAAGTATTATGATTTTCCATCTAATAACAAGCACTTGAACTTTCACAGTAAATTGTCAATCATCCTTAAAGAGAATCTTAATATGTAACTTATTCTGACCTACCTTGTAGATGATGGTAAGAATGATAACAAATTAAAATTAAGGCCTTCTCCTGCAACCTTTTTCCCTCTGTCCCCGATTCTTTGCATTTCTATGGAAAGGAGTTGTGAAGGATGCAAGACAGTTTTGAAGTACCAAAACAGGACATTCAACTTTTGAAGGATGTAAGACAGTTTTGAAGTACTAAACCAGTATATTCAAGTTGTGAAGGATGCAAGACAGTTTTGAAGTACCAAAACAGGACATTCAACTTTTGAAGGATGTAAGACAGTTTTGAAGTACTAAACCAGTATATTCAAGTTATGAAGGATGCAAGACAGTTTTGAAGTACTAAACCAGTATATTCAAGTTATGAAGGATGCAAGACAGTTTTGAAGTATTAAACTGGTATATTCAAGTTATGAAGGATGCAAGACAGGTTTGAAGTACTAAACCAGTATATTCAAGTTATGAAGGATGCAAGACAGTTTTGAAGTATTAAACTGGTATATTCAAGTTATGAAGGATGCAAGACAGTTTTGAAGTATTAAACTGGTATATTCAAGTTATGAAGGATGCAAGACAGTTTTGAAATACTAAACCAGTATATTCATCTTATGAAGGATGCAAGACAGTTTTGAAGTATTAAACCAGTATATTCAAGTTATGAAGGATGCAAGACAGTTTTGAAATACTAAACCAGTATATTCATCTTATGAAGGATGCAAGACAGTTTTGAAGTATTAAACCAGTATATTCAAGGACTGATGTTCTGTATCCCACATTTTTAAAAAAAAAAAAAAAAACAGGTCATAAGCTAAATCTAACATTTTGACTTACAAGTAAACGATTTTATTATGATAACATGTTTTTCCCAAATGTATTGTTTTAGCTTTTGAGACAAAATGTCTCCGAAAAAACAAAATTATGATAAAAGAAGAACAGCTTTAGGAATGCTAAATTAAGTTTCCTTATGTAGTTTTTCCTATATGCTTGCATCTTCTATGTACTCCTGGTGTTGCTCTGTAAAATATATTTTAATGGATTATATGTACAACAGTGTCACAGGACGAATAGACTTCTGAGTAGTGCTTCAAAACAAGTGATGTAATACACAAACTTTCCAACATGAGGTCATCTGGTTGAAAACATGCCAAGAAGAGCATGAGGAAAAATATGTAATTTTCATTTGTTATCCATACTTTGCTAAAATAACTAAAGGTTCTAAAGTAATGACAGGTTTCACAATGAAAAGAGTATATTTCTGAAAATTTGAAAGAAGGTGCATATGTGGATCAAAACCATGGAGTCAAGAATATTCAGCCAAAATATTTTTGTACTTAACTGTAAATTAGTTTCGTGGTCTGTAGAATGTTAGATAATTAGCTTGAGAAAGTTTAAATGCAAGTACATTTTTCTTGTCCATGGGAAAATGGAGAAAATAAAACAGGGTCTACCTATTATTTGTTTTTGGACTAAGTAGGTTTGTGATGGTTATTAAACAGAAAAAGTTTTTTTAAACAAGGATTATAAAACCATTTTTAAAATTTAAAATGTATGGGATGAGATTATTATCCAAAATCTGCTTTAGCTATTAATTTTGGAAGAAGTGTGGTTACACCTGCATTCCTCATGAAAGTGGTGTTAATACACATAAAAGCTAACTTTTCAAATGTTGACAACTACAGTACTTGTATGATTTACCAACCCATAAACACACAATATGCACATGAATCAAGTAGGAGTTTCCAGTCTTGTCTCGCTGAGTGGAATTGGATGAGGAACTGACCTGAAAAGATATAGCACAGATCAGTAATTGGATACTCTGCAGCAGGAAAAAGGGAGAAATTGTGCATACTATATATTCATGCATTTAAGTCAGGTGAAACAATATGGACCCTGATCTACTGCAGCCTAATACAGATTTGCATCTATGTTGTCTACCTTCAATCTATTTTGCCATATAGCACACCCTGTCCCATTTAAGTATGAAAATTTAGATGTTTATGAGACAGACTTATTATCCAACATCATTACTGCAATTTTGCCATTCTCACTTTACATTTTATCATTAACTAAACTGTATTATCAACAGGCCTGGCGCGTGGTGTTTTTCTTGTGTGTGCAATGAATGATTGGCACCTTTCCAAAAATTTTTTTTTGAATAAATTGTGAATAAACGAACAGGAAATGAAATGGTACCTGTGTGCATTGCACACTTCGCACACGCAACCAGCCGGGTCTGACTATCAAAGATCACTTTTTTCACAATTCTGGGGCATCAATCTGTCCAGCAAGTCCTTTATTATATTCCTGATTCAAGTGCTTACAATGCAAGTATAATAATTTCAATCACATTTGCAGGAAGATGACTGAGATATAAGGCTGACTGATTGGTAGTCTCAATGGCAGTCCTTCAAAGACATAAGACATATGGTCACAAATCACTTGTTATTCAAATCACCATTATTACATCCAAAATCGATTATTGCATAAAAATCATGAAGTCTACCTAGCTAAAATCATTATCAAGTGAATCAAAACCTAAACTCAATCATGCTACATAGAAGGATGATCTATACCAAAGTCAAACATAAAATAATTTTACTACCTGCCAAATGATATAACAGTTAACTTCATGCACAATGGAAATTAATTGATGCTGCTTATGAACATTAATTGTGATCTGTAAGTATAGGTTTCAGAAAACTGAATTTATTGTATGCCAGTTTAGCTGATGCTTTCTTTGTGTCCAGGAATAAGGGACATCCAATAAAACAAGGTTCATTATAGAGTTATGTTATATTTGAATTCATGTCATACTGAAGTGCATTATGGCAGGGTTCTCCTGCATATGCATGATAATGAAAAGACACTGATCAAGTAACAAATCAAAAGTTGTGTAAATTATCTATACAACAATATATAGATTCTTTGTGACTTATGGTCATGACAACTCGTTATTTTATGAGCTACAAACCAGTCTGTGTAAGGTGGTATATTAAGCACCATATGTTCAAAGAATGAATGTTGCTTTTTGACTGAAAATAATTATTTGAAAAAATGAACACAATTTTTCAGAAGTGGTCCATGTATCAGTAAATATTTACACAACAGTAGGCTTGTATCCTACACCATCTGTATTTTATTGCTGTCACCACACAGCTAATACTGGATATAAACAGGAGGATCACATTCATACATGTGATTCTACCAGTGGCAGGACAAATATACCATTTTACTGGCTGCCTACTGCTCATACCATTTTATACTTGAAATTTACCACTTCTGAAATGCAGATATTAAGAAAACATATGGACAAAATTGGCATTTTTACATGTTCTATCTACACCTTAATAAAACCAGTCAGAACTAGTCTATTGGTGACCAGACTGTTCCACCAGTGCAATGACTGGTGCAGTTATGTAAAGTTGTAAATTGATTAAATTATTGTTGCAATTTCTAGAGTTATACTGACTGCATTTCCTCTACCAAATATACTGGCTGCCAAGTACAACATCATGTGTTGGAAAATGGCATTATACCCAAAAAAACCCACAAACCAAACATAGTTTAATTTTTAATCTTGTTAAGTGTTATTGTGTATTTGAAGACTGCAGCTCCAATCTTTTATGGTCAATTCATGTCAAAATATGGAAACATATGCTAAATACTAAAATGCTATGAAACATTACATGTTCAACCAATGGTGTAGTGCTAAATAATGAAGTGACAGAACACAGTAAAGAAGTGAGAGAATGCATGTTATTCCGAAGCAGGGGGACAATGGTGAGAGCAAAATAAAGGGAATGCCATTCCCATGTATTCCCACAGCACTATACACCCCCGTGCTCAACAATGCTTGGAAATCAAGAGTTTGTTTGCAGGTGAGTAATAAAAGTCCTGAGTTTGTGTATCTCATTCAAGATAAAAATAGTACACGGGGTAACAAAGGTCCTGAGTTTGTGTATTTCATGCACGGTAAGGATAGTACATGGGACAACAAAGGTCCTGAGTTTGTGTACTTCATGCAAGGGAAGGATAATACATGGGACAACAAAGGTCCTGAGTTTGTGAATTTCATGTGAGGCAATGAAGGTCCTGAGATTGTGTATTTCATGCTAGGTAATAATAGTACATGGGCCTGAGTTTGTGTATTTCATGTAAGACAGTATATGGGACGATAAATTGTTATGTATATTTAATTTAATTGTTTGTCTGTTAGTTTTAAATTTTTTTTATTCCATTACATGCTACTGTAATGTAACATTGTTTGCTGGACTGGACCTTGTCCAGAACTGAGTTCAGTTCTGTTTTGACCTGATTGACTATTTTTTTTTTTATTTCATTGATATAAACAACTAATAACAGCTTCATTATCCTCTACGGGTATGAGTTCATTGACCAAATTATGCAGGTAAACATGTTGATTTGGGTCAGGGTTTTGAGGATTCCAAAGTGAATTTTGTAGGGTATAGTGTTTAAATAAACAAGGCTCACTAAATCATGCTAGAAAGTTATTTTCCATTAGGTAATGGTTGTTTTTAGAAAATGCTAATTTGTGACCTCAGGTCAAACAGGGAAATATATTATTTTACCAGTTGTGCTTTAACATCTGGCACTTAAACTGTATTATGTTGTGACCAGTCTGGGCTGAATTTTATTTGCTTCAAAATTTTGATTTCAAGTAATTATTTCTCTTGAAAAACAAAAGTGCTCTGACAAAATTCTTGGATAAATACATTCATTGGAATTTATACTGAATAGCAGCAGGGAAGGTAAACCCTACAAAGGTTAGGAGGGTACATTCACAAAAATAAAGCTTCCTACGAAAAATGAAAATACAAGGTCAATAATGCCAAACCGAAGACTCTAACCAACCGAGACTTTCTCTAATTGGGTTAGCTCATTTTGTTACTTTATTTTTCACGTTTGTGTTTTCAAATTTTTATGCGTGTTCGTTTACCCACCCACCCATTCAATTTTTGTTGTCACCTTCCCTGCTGCTGTCTCTCAACCGAAAATTTTATCAAGACCTACATGATATCGCGACTAAGGATCATGTAAATTTATTGTGATAAATCCATGTGGGGTAGCTTGTGCTTTTGAAAAGAAGTTACTGAACTTAATCATATCCATGTCCCCTGAACACCAAGTCTGATGAATGTTTTGCAGAGTATGTGTATTGACTCCATTAAACACAACTAAAATATTGCAGTTATCTCTGATCACTTTAGGTATTTGTGTATATCGCTGAGTAACATAAATTATGTCAGTATTTTTGTGTCTGCCTTGAGAAAATATCTGAGCTGGATTTGATAGTTTGTCCAGCATCACATCATCGTATACTACGAGATTATTAATAAATCCATCAAAGTCATCTACAGATGGGGCTTCATCAATATCGGTGATAAAATCAATATCATTACCATCCTTGTCCAACAATTTTGCATTTTCATTAAAATCTTTAAGCACATCGTAGCATCTCTGATCATCTACAGTTGGTGCCACTAAATATAACTTATCCCACTTGAGCCATCTCATTATCAGATTAAGCAACAATCGCATCTTACCAGATCCAAATGGACCTATGATAATTGCTCTGATAGAATTTGGTAGCGCTGGATGATGCTTGACTGGCTCTTGCCTTCATGTCGCTGAGAAATCAATGATATCCATGTTGTACAAATATAATAAATAATATCAATTTACATTGTATTCGATGCAGAGCAACAATAATAACAAAAAATAAAAAATGTGCACTTACAGGCAAGTGTGTGAAATGTGGTACAAAAAAATACAAATTTATTTCGTCTTGTATGAAGACAGGTGGTGATATCGCTGCTTCACTGGGAAAATTACCAGGAGCTCCATGGGCTAAGTATCCAGGAGAAAAACATCTTCCTGGATATAATTATTGTGGTCCTTGAACCCAACCTGATATCCGACTTGACGAACGAGACCAACCAAGACCTGGAGAGTATCCAATAAATGCGACTGATCAAGCATGCCACGTTCATGATGTTGCAATAAAAATAAGGATTTACAATGATGATATATTGCAGATGTGAAGTTGATTTCACTCGTTAAATTCCATAAAAAATAAATCTGTCAGAGAAAAACTTGCTAGCTTTCTAGTAAAATCTGTGATGAAAGGTAAACTAGTGCTAGGGGCCAGTAATTAGTTGGCCGATTATTATTATAATGGAATCAGTTTATTATAGCCCAAGAGGATATTGGAATGGTAGAGCAGCGATAAGTAAACTTGCTGATGCAGCAGGTGTCTCACGTTCTGTTGCTGCAAATTGGTTATCATGACAGGCAATATGGCAAAGTTATCTACCACCACCTAAAAAAATTCAGTACGCACATTTTGATGTCAGCACTCCCAATGAAGTTCATCAAGCAGACATTTTGTTTTTACCACACGATACCATTAAAATTAGTAAATGTCAATCACGCACATACAAATATGTGTTAACTGCTGTTGACGTTGCAAGTAGGTATAAAGAAGCAGAGCCACTATCAACTAAAACAGCAACTGAAGTTGCATGTGTGTTTGAACGAATTTATCAATGTGGCGGTCTGCGATGGCCACAGTTGCTACAAGTTGATCCTGGCAAAGAATTTCTTGGTGCAGTATCATCTCTGATGAAAAAAATGTTAAAATCAGATGATTACACACTACAATTCATTGCGATCAGGCAATCGTTGAACGATTTAATCAAACACTTGCTGAGCAGTTATCAGTATGCGAAGGAAATATCCCTAAATAAAGTTCAGAAAGACATGAGATCTCGTGAATGGGTTGCAAGACTACCAAGTGTGATAGCTGCGTTAAATAATCAAATTACTTGTGCAATTTCTATGAAACCTACCAATGCAATCACAGAAAACATAAACCAATACAACGACACGACTCTTTCTCAAAACAACCAGTACTAGGTAATGTGACTGTAAGATATTTATATGAACCTGTTGAGCTTGAAAGTGTAAAAAAAGCACAACTGATCCTATTTGGAATGTGACCACACATAAAATTTCCAGCGTGGTAAGATCCATGGGTAGACCCGCAATCTATAGACTAGATTCAACTGCTCCTCAACGTGGATTTGTACGTGAACAATTACAAGTAATTCCTGAAAACACACAATTACCAACCACCTTCACTTTTTGTGAAATGGCTCCTCAACGTTGATTACATTCAAGACAGGTCAGCATCACATTTTTGCATGTGTGACCAAGACTACTATTAATTCTATCTACGGTAAACTGTCCTGGATTATTATTTGAATACTGCCACAACATTACTGTGTTTACAGCTCGCACAATGATTATTCTGTCGTTGTTTCAGTGTCATGATAAATTCAGCATCGAGATCAAAGTCATGCTTATTTTTTTTTGTCACTGCTTATAACTAGCTGATTTTTTTCTTATTACATCATCGCCATTGCTAGCAGTTTGATTATTATTTTCTGTGATGTCTATGATAATCCTCCACAGCTGAGACATTCTTCTGACTCAAGACACTGTGAGATAAACTAAATTTGACCATTCAATACAATCATCAACAATCCAAATATTTGTGTCAGAAATAGTTAATCCTTGTGACAAATGAATCGTTATAGCATATCCTAGAGTCCACGGAGTTTTGTCCATCATTAATGCACTCTCAACAGCACTCACAGGAACCAAAACAATATCATTTAATACAAGTTTTTGTTTCTCATTAATTCCAGGAATCTCAACTTCATTATTCTGTCGTTGCGTATCTGCTGGGCGATAACACAATGGTACAGGTAGATTTGAAAATTTTTCTTTATGTAACGGGAATAACTGTTGTTGAAGTGTATCACAAACTATCTTTCTACTTGCAACTATCAAATCAGCAGGCCTCCATAAATTCCAAAAATCATTCATAGGAGTTTCTGGAATTACTTCACACATTATCTCACACTGTATTTTATCTGACTGCAGTCTGATCAATCTTTGAAACTCTTTCAGTGGTTCATCAACAGCTATATGATCATCAGTTATCTCTTCACAATAATCAACAAATGTTTTTAACCACTCGTGGAGATGATCCAACAAGAGGCGGCGGTTGAACATGATTGCCACACATGATAACAGCAGTATTTCTTGTCAACAACCAATCAAGAAATATTTTTAATGTCTCCAGCGACACTGTACATATTTCATCCCAGATAATAATCTTATAATTTCTCACCCATTCGCTCAGGAGTCCATGTATCTCTCTTCCATCGGAAGAGGCTGTGATAAGAATGAGAGTCAACTCCTTGTTTGTTCATTTCTTTGGCGAGTCTATGTGTGGGTGTCAAAACAACCATATCAAAATTCCCTAACAGTTCTTCAGGAATAATTCAATCGCATGTGTTGTTTTACCAGAACCTCCAGGCCCATTGGGATAAACAGTCTTATGTCTGGTCACAGGATCATACACCGATGGTGCAGATGACAATTTTGACATTTGATTATTTTTATAATATATTTCCTTAGATTCAACATTGGCAGATTCAGAATAACTAAGGATCTTTTCTCATTTTATTTTCCATTCGCCCCATGATGCACCAGCGCTGATATGTAATTGTTTTAGCAAGCCTGTATTTTTTTAAATTGATATAAAATGAATCTGTGGCAACTCTAACTGCGGTATCAGAAAATCTGTTTATCATCAATAATAGGTTTATCGAAACATACACGAGCACTGAAGATCTTAAATGAGTAAACGGTGGTGAGTCACCATCAATGTAACTCACAATTGTACCTAATTTAGTTCCGTCTGATAAGTTAACATTACTTCAACTTATGTTTCTCTGCATTGCATCAGCAATTATAAAATCGAGTTCAGCATCATCTATAATTAATCTCCTACAATGTCATTTATGATCATATGATCCTCCTTGTGTAAATTTACCAATTATTTTTCTGCCAAGATCTTTCGTGAGTTTATTCTCAAAATCAGTTTTATCAGGATATTCATATGGGGAATATGTTTTAGTTGTGGTAACCAAACCTGTTTCTGTGGATGATATGATATAATTGCTTCACTTACAACCAATGATATCAATATTTTTACATCAAGCATATATCGTAATAAAAATTATTGGAGCCCAACCGTGTTCGCTAAATTATTTTCCAAACCAAACAGCGACAGTCAGATGAAGGTTTCTCGGTGCAAACTTGAATAACTCGATACAGGCAAATCCAGCCAGGTCAAAATCTGGTAAGGGTCTGTTTATCGCAACTCTGGTCATCTCGAGTGTTGGATGTCCAAATCTCTTAAAATACTCAGAACACATTCCAAGAAAACTTCCAGGATAATATGCAGCCATATCAACTGAGATAACATCCTTATAATCATATTTAGTATTCCACAATCCACCATGTCCATATTCCACACAACTGTGTTGTATATCTGCAAGAAATTCCAACCGTGTTGGTTTCCATGAATTTTCCTTCTGAGCAAAATGAGCAACAAGTGATGGAACGGCAAAACAATTACTCAGTAATTGTTCAGCCTCATCGGTATATTTCAACCAAGATTTTTCATTTCTTTGTGGAGAGATTCTGTATGCGTGTGCGTTGTGATCAATAATCTCTATCGAAGCTCCATTTTTTATATACTTTGATTCATACCAAATCTCTCCAGTTAATGTCTTCACTCTTATTGGAAATCTTAATATTTTTTCCAGTTCAGCAACGTCTTTGATAGACGCTCCAGTATCTTTAACTGTTTCTGTCCAATCGTTTATTTTTTATGTCATAAATCCGTTAAACCATTTCCACGTATCACATTTGTGAAGTGTTCTGTAACTTGCTCAGCTACACAATTTAGCCTTGACAGTTTCATCAGCTTGAGATCATCAATGCTAGGTTTATCATTTAGCGGATATATCGCATAAACAACTGCAGTCACAGGATACGCTCATTCATAATATGGTTTGTCAATACCAGTCAACATTCCTGGTTTGGAATTTCTATTTAACGTGACAACATATCCAATGTTGTGTAATCGAACAGAGTCACGTTTGTCACGGATAATCCAAGTATTGTCTACTTCCACAATAAACTTTATTCTAAAAATGTATCTTTGGTTGTCGAGATTCACTGTAGCATCTACGTTTTGTATAATTCTGAATGTTGACCACACATGAGCTGCACCATCGCCGTAAAATTCTTTCTTGGCGCCAAAAATACTTTTAATCAGAGTTTTATTCATAAAATCAACCAGAGCTCGCCTAAGCAAGTCAGGGGATATTCTGTCAAGATCAAATCTAGCTTTAGAGGGCTTAATCACAGATAATCTCTCAAACTCATCCATATTATAATTAAGGTAAATATATATTTAAACTGAAGTATAATTATATATATAATGGTTGAAGCAAAGAATAAATGCAAATGGTTAATAATCAGTTCTTCAGTTCCTTGTAACAAAGCTTGCATAAATGAATTCTGTGGATATCACATGCAAAGAGTGCGAAGAGGGAGTCTGGGACCAAAACCATGTTTACAATGTCGTGTTGGGGTTAGAGGAGAAACGCAGTTGTATCTGCAATGTGGTGGTAAAAAATACAGAGAGCTGAAACAATATTATGATAAAAAATAACGCCGGCAAAGACAATGTCCCTGATATAATCAGGGGAATAAGAAGCGCTGAAGACTATCTCGCCAGATTTTCAAAAGAATAATTTAGACAAATATTATTATTATATAAATGGAACAAAATCAATTTGTGAAACACCCCATCATCAAGAATTATGAGGCATCTTGTGATGGTGTAATTAGGCACTGTCGACTAAGAAAACCAGTTGGTACTGTTGAAAATGCTGGTTATCTTAGATTTACTGCAGGAAAAAAAAAGATATCTTTGTCATAGGTTTGTCTAAGAATGTTTTCATGGACTAATAAAAAAAAGTCAGGTGATTGATCATATTAATTCAGATCCAAAAGATAATTCTTTGAACAATTTGCAAGCTATTACACAGAGTCAGAATTGTGAATGCAGAAATACTGGCGGTAGTAATAATCGTGCAAAAGTTGTTATACCTATGAATACATAGACAGGCGAAGAAATAATATTTCATTCGATACATGCAGCTGGCAAACATTTTGATATTTTTCCAGCTTCAGTACAATGTGTCACGGATAAAATATACAAATCGGTGTATTGAAAGAAATATAAAAAATAATATTTAAGTACGCTGCCATTTCTGAATAGAACAAGGACGATGGGGTGAAGGGAGATAACTCAGTCAAGCAAAGCTCTCTCAGGTAGAGTAAGTAGTTGCCTCGCTTGTTACTGCGTAATATTACATGACTGCCACGATCATTTATTTTGTGTCATCATAACTGTTATATTCAGTAACTTAACTGTGTGGCAATTAACTGTCAGTGGAGCAGCATAATTTGTAACAGTGCAAATTTGTAGAAGGATATTTACACCTTTTGACTTCGTCCCTGATAAATTCAGAAAAACAAGAAGCATGCCTCAACTGTGTGCAATACAGCTAAGTTATTTTTAGATCTCTAGGTAATAAAGCTGTAAAGACCTGCATATATTTAAGCTCCCAATGACATACTCGACATCTGGTGTTCCAATCCCGTGACTGATAAATGTCGATGGTGGTGAAAATTTAGCAATTTTTCATTAAAAGGTGGGGGCCCGCTTCATTTGGTCGAAGTTCAACAGAAAAAAATACACCCTTCTGCCATGTCACCACATGGTGGGTGCTGTTTTGCACTCCCCAGGATTGATTATGGGGGAGGGTGTGCAGAAATCTGTTGAATGTAGAGAGAGTTTGTATGTGTGTATGTGCATAGTGTATACATGTAAATATATGTAAATATTTCTTGGATCTGTACATAATGTATATATGTAAGTATTTCTTGTGTCTGTGCATAATGTATATATGTAAATATTTCAAATTACCTTCTGGACCTGCTAGAATGTCATTTGGCAATACAGGGGTTCACATGGAGGTTGTGCCATCCTTAAAGCTAAGATTATATACAATGCTGTAAATATGCTACTATAGTTAAGATTGTATGTTGTGCCGTCCTTAGAGCTAAGATACATATACTGTAAATATGCATTGTGTAAATGTTTCAA
>JAECUM010025150.1:0-24067 GCA_016617855.1 Megalonaias nervosa | reverse complement strand
GAAAAAAAAAAAAACAAAAAACAAAAAAAAACCAACAAAAAACAGCGAAATCATTGATATTTATGGAATACTTTTAGTGATATACTCATTTTTACCTTGTTTTTGTTTTTTGGATGGACGCTTAAATCTCAAAGATCATTTGAACTTGAGTGGAAAATCAGGTAAAGAAAACTGTTTTGTCACTATATTAGACCATGATTAAAATTAAATTAACAAAGTTTTGTTATTGGCTGTTTAATTTTTCAGTTCAAAGATTTTACCTAAATCATTCTCTTGTTTTTAAAAAAATCTAGCTCTTTCCAAATCTTTTCTACTAATCCATTTATATGTCCATGTACATGTCTAATTTTGCACTTGTATTATATGTCCATACACATGTACATGTCTAATTTTGCACTTGTATTATATGTCCATATACATATACATGTCTAATTTTGCACTTGTACTATATCTGCATTCTAAAGCTTCCTCATCCACATTTATTATATACATATATCATTTTGTATAACAATAATTATCAGCATATAACTCTAAGGTGCCAATAAAGAAAAAAGAAAACACAAGTAAAATAAATATAATATGATTTCCTTAAGCTGCATTTATTTTTGGTTTGATTTTTAGTTATGATGGGATGTTATGCCTGGGGAAAGCTTGTATTTCCCAAGGGCAACCTTGGTTTTCTAGTCAGAATGCCTTGGGCAAGCTGAATTTTATCAAATTTGTAAATCTCTGAGTGGTGAGGCTAATTCTGATTTAAAATGATATGGTTTTCAAGTTTAATTGGTGAGGACCATATCAATATGAAAATAAAACGAAAATGATATTGAATGTCATAAAGGTGTTGACATACCACAGAGGACTGATAATTTAGAACTATTAGACAATTTAGAATTATTGGACAGAATTATTCTTACACTGAATAGTATGGTGCACTGTATCAAAAATTGATTGTTTTATCTATATCTGTTTGGATCAATGATCAAAAGGACCACATTATATTCCTGTAAAGTTCCTAAATATTTATTTTAACAGAACAAATGATACAGCAATGAGTGGCAAACAGGTACATGTAACATGAATATTTGAAAGAATATAAGAATGAGTTTATTGGAAGTGATTATTGAAGCTATGAAATAAAAAATTATTTAAATGTTTAGGCTTTTGCTTAGATAGAATTAAAGACAATTACAAATAGGGTAGTAGCCTTGACTGTTAGGTCTATACATCGTGCAGGAATCAGAACTGAAATGTAATGGTAAGTCGATTGTTTGAAATATTTACCTGAGCATCAGGCACGAAATAGGTATCTTGTGAGCACCTATTATCTTTCATGTTGACCTGTATGTGGATACCTTTTTGACCTGTATGCGGATACCTTTTGACCTGCATGTAGATCCCTTGTTGGCCTATATTTGGATCCCTTGTTGACCAGTATTTGGATCCCTTGTTGACCTTTATGTGGATACCTTGTTGATCTGGAAGTGGATAACTTTTTAACCTGTATGTGGATACCTCTTGGACCTGTACATGGAACCTATTTTACCAGTATGTGGATACCTTTTTGACCTGAATGTGGAGACCTTGTTGCATATTTGCAATTTTTGAGCACAGGCATGCCGTTTGGGATCATGTTTGCACATTAAATTGAGTTAGATGCAACTGTTATTAGTTTTGAAGTAACTGTAAATTGATTAACTAAATTCACTGTGTTTTATTTGCTCATAAATATTTTATAATTTTGTTAACTTGTTGTTCAAACAAAAAACCTTGAGAATAAACCAATATTTATCAATTTCTATTGTCACTGAGGTTTTTTGCTGTTGCCAAGTGATACCTTTCTCCACTTTTCTTATACCTTATCAAAATGCGTGTTAAGCTTATTCTAGGGAGAATAAAGTTAGATTTAGTAAATGTGTGTTGGTTGTTATGTTGATGATTGATGATTCTTTCTTTAGTGATGAAGAAAGCAATTCAGTTTCTGTACTTGTCCTCCACTGAATGTGCAATGGTTCCTAAGTAATCATGTTGTATTGGAGACAAATGTTTTCAAATTTATGGCTCAGATTTCCACCATTTTTCATCTGTGAGACATTTGTAAGTGTTATGCATGGAAGAACACAGAAATATAGTCAACAATATAGTTTCTACTAGAACCCTAACTCTAACACAAAGATACAGTCAACAATGATCTACAAGAACCCTAACTCTAACACAAAAATACAGTCAACAATGATCTACTAGAACCCTAACTCTAACACAAAGATACAGTCAACAATGATCTACTAGAACCCTAACTCTAACACAAAGATACAGTCAACAATGATCTACTAGAACCCTAACTCTAACACAAAGATACAGTCAACAATGATCGATTAGAACACTAACTCTAACACAAAGATACAGTCAACAATGATCTATTAGAACCCTAACACAAAAATAGTCAACAATGATCTACTAGAACCCTAACTCTAACACAAAAATACACTCAACAATGATCTATTAGAACCCTAACACTAACACAAAGATACTGTCAACAATGATCTACTAGAACCCTAACTCTAACACAAAAATACACTCAACAATGATCTATTAGAACCCTAACACTAACACAACAATACAGTCAACAATGATCTATTAGAACCCTAACCCTAACACAAAAATACAGTCAACAATCATCTATTACAACCCTAACCCTAACACAAAGATACTGTAAACAATGATCTACTAGAACACTAACACTAACACAAAGATACTGTCAACAATGATCTACTAGAACCCTAACACTAACACAACAATACAGTCAACAATGATCTATTAGAACCCTAACACTAACACAACAATACAGTCAACAATGATCTATTAGAACCCTAACCCTAACACAAAAATACAGTCAACAATCATCTATTACAACCCTAACCCTAACACAAAGATACTGTAAACAATGATCTACTAGAACACTAACACTAACACAAAGATACTGTCAACAATGATCTACTAGAACCCTAACACTAACACAACAATACAGTCAACAATGATCTATTAGAACCCTAACACTAACACAACAATACAGTCAACAATGATCTACTAGAACCCTAACTCTAACACAAAGATACAG
Organism: Megalonaias nervosa; assembly: GCA_016617855.1. Classification (NCBI taxonomy): domain Eukaryota; kingdom Metazoa; phylum Mollusca; class Bivalvia; order Unionida; family Unionidae; genus Megalonaias; species Megalonaias nervosa. The sequence goes on along the minus strand of JAECUM010025150.1, from coordinate 20,952 downwards.
TCAACAATGATCTATTAGAACCCTAACCCTAACACAACAATACAGTCAACAATGATCTATTAGAACCCTAACCCTAACACAACAATACAGTCAACAATGATCTGTTAGAACCCTAACACTAACACAAAGATACAGTCAACAATGATCTACTAGAACCCTAACACTAACACAACAATACAGTCAACAATGATCTACTAGAACCCTAACATTAACACAACAATACAGTCAACAATGATCTATTAGAACCCTAACACTAACACAACAATACAGTCAACAATGATCTATTAGAACCCTAACACTAACACAACAATACAGTCAGCAATGATCTAATAGAACCCTAACTCTAACACAAAGATACAGTCAATAATCATCTATTAGAACCCTAACCCTAACACAAAGATACAGTCAACAATGATCTAATAGAACCCTAACTCTAACACAAAGATACAGTCAACAATGATCTAATAGAACCCTAACTCTAACACAAAGATACAGTCAACAATGATCTAATAGAACCCTAACTCTAACACAAAGATACAGTCAACAATGATCTACTAGAACCCTAACTCTAACACAAAGATACAGTCAACAATGATCTATTAGAACCCTAACACTAACACAAAAATACAGTCAACAATGATCTATTAGAACCCTAACCCTAACACAAAAATACAGTCAACAATCATCTATTAGAACCCTAACACTAACACAAAAATACAGTCAACAATGATCTACTAGAACCCTAGCACTAACACAACAATACAGTCAACAATCATCTATTAGAATCCTAACACAACAATACAGTCAACAATGATCTATTAGAACCCTAACACTAACACAACAATACAGTCAACAATGATCTACTAGAACCCTAACTCTAACACAAAGATACAGTCAACAATGATCTACTAGAACCCTAACACTAACACAAAAATACTGTCAACAATGATCTACTAGAACCCTAACTCTAACACAAAGATACAGTCAACAATGATCTATTAGAACCCTAACACAAAAATACAGTCAACAATGATCTATTAGAACCCTAACACTAACACAAAAATACAGTCAACAATGATCTATTAGAACCCTAACACTAACACAAAAATACAGTCAACAATAATCTACTAGAACCCTAACTCTAACACAAAGATACAGTCAACAATGATCTATTAGAACCCTAACTCTAACACAAAGATACTGTCAACAATGATCTATTAGAACCCTAACTCTAACACAAAGATACAGTCAACAATCATCTATTAGAACCCTAACACTAACACAAAAATACAGTCAACAATGATCTAATAGAACCCTAACTCTAACACAAAGATACAGTCAACAATGATCTACTAGAACCCTAACTCTAACACAAAGATACAGTCAACAATGATCTACTAGAACCCTAACTCTAACACAAAGATACAGTCAACAATGATCTATTAGAACCCTAACACTAACACAAAAATACAGTCAACAATGATCTATTAGAACTCTAACACTAACACAAAAATATAGTCAACAATGAATCAGAAAGTCAAATGACATTCAATATGTTTTACCTTACACTATGATTTTCATTGTTTTGTGCATTAATGGCTCCTGACTGTAACTTTCTACATTTTTAGTTCATATAGTCTTGTTCAATCCAATGTCTTCAAACTGAATCAGGTAATGGCAGATGTCTAATGTCAATCCAATGTCTTCAAACTGAATCATGTAAGGGCAGATGTCTAATATCAAGAAAATGCTGTAATCAATCAACTTGAAAGGTACTCTATGTAAAATATTTTATTTTCAGTCTGTTGTTTACCCATTCTAAATTAAATTTTCACCATATACAGGTACAGTCAAACCTCTTGTACCCCTTCCCCCCCCCAAAAAAAACCCCTCACTGGATGCTCAAGAGAGGTGGTCTCTTAGAAGAGGTTGTAAAACAATATCACAAATTTATCCATGCTTGAACCTGGTCTCTCAAGACAGGTAATCCCTCTTAGCACTGGTCATTCAGTGCAGGTTTTACTGTACCTATGTATGAAGTTTCTTTCAATCATTAGGATATATTTTCAAAGATAAGAAATGTTTATTTTAAAGAAATATGTATGATAATGAGTACCGGTACATGAAGCATTCTCCATTTTTTTCCTTGGAGTCAACTGTGTTCAGGTGGCATGTGAAATTCAAATATTTAAAAATGACTTGTAGCACAGAGTCCAGGAACATAAGCCAGCTTGTATCATTTTAAGGACTGATATGGACTTTTTGTACAATTTCAGGTGATGAAGAAGCGGAAGTAAAAAGGCCTTAATTACGTTGTGAACTTGACCTACAGTGATGGACCTACAGTCAGGGCCTGGGGCCAGGAGGACCTCAGGGGCTGGTTCCCCAGGGGAAGGATCTTCCATATTCAGCAGAAGTCAGGTGAGCGACTATGCTATTTAAAGAGAATTCCTTATTCGTAATTGTCTATCATAACTTCCTAAATTATCCATCTTGTTTTAAGACAGTCGTGTTATAATAATTACAACATTTTGGTACTATTACCTTTAGAAAGGTAAGGGTTACCCGGTACATCCTGTAGTCAGATTTGTGATTTAATTTTGTTGCCTAATTGCATGTTACTTTGTAACTTAAATGTTAAGTAAGAAATTACCCATGCAGATAGAAAAAGAATTCAAGACTGAACATTGATTTTTCACCAACTGCTTTGAAAGATTTAAGCCATGTATTTGGAGACTGAACTTTCCACCAAGGCATGGTGCACGTTGCAGTAGAACATAGTAATGACAACTTTCAGAAAACTCACTCCATTATATGTATCATATGAAAACTCACTCCATTATATGCATCATTAACAAAAGGTGTTTTCCTTTAAAATGTTGAAAACTTAACGGGACTGTTTACGTATTTTATTTAATTTTAATTAAACCATTAGAAAATGACATACCTTTCTATGTATTATTATAAAAGGTTGTGAGTTTTGTCTTAATTATGCAGTGAATTGTAGCAAAGTTCTGGTGTCAAGAATATAAGACAAATGCTATTGACTTTTGTTTCGACTTAGACCAAATGTAAATGTTGATGCATGCATGGTTTCTCCGTGTCTAAAGGAAAGAGCTGAGGAACAGTGGCTCAGTAATTTTGTCTGTGTCTAAAGGAAAGAGTGGAGGCACATTGGCTCAGTGGTTTTGACTGTGTCCAAAGAAGGAATGGAGGCACATTGGCTCAGTGGTTTTGACCATGTCCAAAGAAGGAACGGAGGCACAGTGGCTTAGTGGTTTTGTCTGTCTAAAGGAAAGAGTGGAGGCACATTGACTCAGTGGTTAGCAATGAAAATGATAATAGTTTCTGAAGCTGAATTTAAGAACAGTGATATAAAAAAAATGAATGCCTGGTGACATGTGACTAAAGATATGAATTAGAATGAGTAGACAATAAGTGTTTCATGTGAGACCTCAGTTGTAGTGGCTAATCAAGGTAATTGTTGATGTATGAACTATGCTTGTAATACTGGCTTTCTCTCTAAAGTTATTCAAAGCCTGTGACTTTCACCCAGTAAAACCTGGCTTCTGTGGATGAAAAATGATAATAACTGTTAAAGTATAGTTTAAGAACAGTGATTTCTCTCACTTTTATGTTAATGTGTGTGGGGTGGGGGGGGTGGTTTAAGAGAATTTCAGCACAATGTTGGGTGTATAGTGCTGATTGAATGTAAAGTTCTAAAAATGTAATTATAAAAACAAAACTTTAGCTGAAGAAAAGGGCCAAGATTCCATTGTCAAGATCACTTTTACCTGAATATCTTTTCTGAATGATAATTAATGTTTACAATAGCTGCTGTGGACTACTACTTAGAGGTGAGCTTTGTAATCATTGATTATATTCTCTTTTTGTATAAATGGAGGATGGGCTTGTTGTGTAGCACAGGCATGAATGGGAGAATAATGGCACATATACGTTACCAATTAGCTCAGAGTAGGCGGAAATTATTTAAGGATTGGAGTTGAATGATGTTAGCAGGTGTAATTATCATACAAATGAGATTATATTATATTATGTATAATTATCATCAAAATGAAATTATATTATCAGAAGAGAAACTTCAGTAACATCAATAAATTTGCTGTGTAGGATGGGTCATTTTGGGTTTGTTTGTAATTCCAGAAAAGCTTTTTCTCCTTATGACAAGAATAGTGCCAATATCAAACAGGTGTATCTGGCCTGGCAAATATTAATCTATCAAAGTTACACGAAACTATATTAAAATAATGTAGACTTCAAAACTATTTGATCAGAGATATGACCTGGCTATTCATTGTACAGTAGGTATTGTGTTAAGAGCCCTGGGGACACCAGAATGCTCTAAGTATTGTATTAGGAGCCCTGGGGACACCAACATGCTCAAAGTATTGTGTTAAGAGCCCTGGGGACACCAAAATGCCGTAAGTATTGTGTTAGGAGCACTGGGGACACCAAAATGCAGTAAGTATTGTGTTAGGAACCCTGGGGACACCAAAATGCTCAAAGTATTGTGTTAGGAGCCCTGGGGACACCAAAATGCAGTAAGTACTGTGTTAGGAGCCCTGGGGGCACCAAAATGCTCTAAGTATTGTGTTAGGAGCCCTGGGGACACCAAAATGCTCTAAGTATTGTGTTTCTCTGTTAAAAAATTTAAGTGAAAAAGTCTTTTGTCATACCCTCTCTAGAAAGCTGCTTGCCCCTGAAATTTTGGAATTGCTGTGTTTGTTATAAAGATATTGAACTATGCACTTAAAATTTATAATTAACAGGCAGATTTCATGAGGTTAAAGATCATAAACTCACCAATAAAATCATAAACTCACCAACAAAATCATAAAAAAATGGCACGTGTGTATGCATACTGAAAGAGTTTTCTTCCATTGAAAATGCTGTGAGCTCTCCACTTTGAAGTGTAATGTTGCTCCTACTAGGGTCTTACTGTAATAAAACATTTGATTTGATTTGATTTCATTTTTGTGACTTATATTAAGCAGTTAGGGGAGATCTGTAGACATACAAGTTTTAGCGTCATCTTCCCTCTCACAAGGGATGCCGGAATTAATCAGCATGGAGCCAGTAACAGAAATGTGTGAGTTTTGACCAAAAAGAGTTGTGTCCAAAAATTTTGTAAGGAACACACGAGTATTAAATAGAATACAGTATTGGATTTTTTTGTGAATTCATATACATCTTTGAGAACATTACTGTTTGTGACACATGCTGGCCTCTTGAGAAAGAGGTATCAGATGTGAAAGTTAGCTTGTTCTACTTGTCCATCAGATGGATCTGACTTGCAAATTCACCCTGACTTAGATGATGGTCAAAGAAATATTGGCTTCTGTTGCCCCCCCCCCCCGAAGGAGGTGGGTGGGTGGGCACTTATACATGAGTATGACCTGTACTTCTTTTTTATACAAGCATTACGTTGGGTGATAAAATGGGTCCATGTTAGAATCAAAGATAATAAGAAAAATGAGTATATAATAAAGGCATGACTATATTTGAATCAGAAAATTTTGTCATTTGTTTTTTTGTTTTTTTCTGAGCAATACTGTGCTCCCTTACATCATGCAGTATCACTCAGGGTTAAATTTATTCATATTTTCCCATATAATTTAAATAATCAATAATTATGACTCGTAAGTAGAGTTCTACCATATTCATCTGATCATAAGTTCCATTCTCGTAACACACATACCATATTTATCTGATAATAAGCCCCATCCCCATTTTTAGACAATATTGGCAAATATTTTCTAAGGATATCTTTGTCTGATAATAATCCCACCCCTTTCTTTGTGTCAATTTTATTAGGCTGGTTCCCCAGTCTTGTCATGGGAGAAGTACTGTATGATCTTTCTCTATTGATCTATTTGTGTACATCTTTGGGCATTTTCAGTATGTGCCAGATGGTCCAGGTCAATATGTCATACTTGTACAATGATTTTCATTCAGAAAAATCAATGGAGCATTTTGACAATAAAAGCCTGGGATTTAGATTTGCATAAATTTTTTGTTTCTGTACAGGGACAAAAAAAGGGGGAATGATTTTCTGGCACCAATGCTCAGATTTATCACAACTCCTCAATACCTAGGAAATTATGTTTGTCTTCATGCAATATTAATTTATTAAATACATGTAAGTAAATGGATTCAAATATGAGATGTGATATTTGTTACTTTGTGTGCCATTAACATTAGAGTCATAAAAATTCATATTATTGAAAAGATGGATGGATGTAGAACATGCAGATATTTAAAAACAGAAACAGAAGGGTTCCACATCCACATGTACATCTGTTTATTTGTCTTTTCATCCAGAGTATCTTGTTAGTCAAATTGTGCAAAGAAACACTGTCTAGGATAATTAAATTTGGCTAGCATATTTATATGCATCTGTATGTAGTTGACCTGATCAGATTTTCTGTTGATTACAGCAGTTTTTTCAAAAATTTCTTGACCATTTTGGACTTGACCATTTTAGCTTGATTAAACAAACACTTCTTGGGGTCGACAAATTAAATTTTATCTGCTTATTTTTAATTCTGTGTATTTGAACTAATTAAAATTCAGACCATTGCACTAATTAAAATTCAGACCATTGCAGCTGTTATTCACTTATTTTATGCATTTTATAATTTTAAACTCTTTATTTTAGACTTTTTTGTACATAAACTTTGTTAGCTTGATTACCTTATTGTAAGTGGATTTTTTTCGGCAAAAAACAAAAGTCATTAAGATGTTGTTGTTGTTGTTGTTCTTGTAGGGTTTAATGCCATTTTTAGCACAAGATAGGCTATACATGGCAGCCAGTATAACTGGAGGAGGAAGAACCCTGGAAAACCCCAGGAAGAACCATTGACCCACGAGAGGCTACTGGCAAGCTTTCTCACATACCCATGTTAGCCAAGCCTGGGACTCAAACCCACGCAAACAGAGGTGAGATGGCAGTGATCCGGAATGGCGAGAGCTTTAGACCACTCGGCCACTCAGGGCCCCTCATTAAGATGTATAACATCTTTAAAAAAATAATGTACTAAAAGTTGACAATAGGGTCCACTTTTTTGTTACTGAAATTTTGAGTAGCAAATTTTCAACTTGCATTCTAATGCATAATTTTTAACAGAGTGGTCCTTAATAGACAAAACTTCAAAGATTAAGATTGAAAATATATGCTGAAATGTTCAAACCTCTTTGAATAATGGTTTCTTTGCCCCTTTAAAATAACCATGCTGCAGTTTGCAAGCTTTTTTTAGATGGTAATAAGGACTGAATTTTTAGTTCAAAGGTTTTATCAATTCCATGGCTGTTGATGCCTGAGGGCTAGGTATTGATCTTTTTCATTCAGATGCTTGATGTTAGGACTGAGGTCCATGACATTAAAAGGCTTTTTAGGATTCCAGGTAACTGACACCTGGAAGTTTCCGACACAGTAGAATTGTTTAACAAGACATATTACCATGAAACTCTGCAGATATGTCCTCAAAACATTTTCTTAGCATGTCAGAATTAAGAGGAAGTTGGACAAAGCTATACAGTATCATATTTTCAAAACTTACAAAGTTATATGTGGAAGATGAGAAAGCAAAAATGGCTAACTTAATTACAGAGCTGTTTATTTTTTTGCAACTTGGTGGATAAATACAAAATCATATTGTCCTCCTGTGGATTTGTAATCCACAAATCACAGGCTACTCAAGGCAAGCCTGGGTTCATTGTGTCAGTGTGTCGTTAGGAAGGGTCATTTGGTCACAGCATGACATAATGACCAGTAATGTGCTATAAGTATTAGCTGTTAAAAAAGCCATCCAAACCTCCCACCATTGGAAATGATACAATATGGTTTTGAGAACATATTTGTGAAGTTTCTTACTGTGTATTATTTGAATGATTCTATCATGGCAGAAACTTCCAGATATTCACAATCTAAAAAGTTATAAAATTTTTGTAGCATTAAGGACCATAGCATTGACTTCAAGCATTGAAAATCAAAATGTCAAAGGGTTGCATTTAATGGCATCTTCAGTTAATGAATTTAAATGCCTGGAATGACTTATATGTTATCATGAAGCCAAGCCTTATGAAGTATGTGATGTTAGGCACAGATACATTTCATTACCAAGAAATGTTTTTGCTTTAGTTGATGACTTTGACTGGTATCTTGCAAAATTTAATGGTGCAGACTTAATTTTTCCTGTGGGAGTACACTGATTTGAATTAGTCAGTTCTTACCATATGTGCTTGCTTGTAAGCTTAGTCTAACTGCAAATAACATTGACCCTGATCTTCATGACTCGCATAATGCACAGTCAGGTCAGGGTCTGTGTTGTTTGTTCTGTAGATTAGCCCTTACAAACTGCATAGACCCAGATCTACTGGTGACTTGCTAAATGCACAGTCAGGTCAGGGTCTGTGTTGTTTAGTCCATGCTTAATGCACAGTCAGGTCAGGGTCTGTGTTGTTTAGTCTATGCCTAATGCACAGTCAGGTCAGGGTCTGTGTTGTTTAGTCCATGCTTAATGCACAGTCCGGTCAGGGTCATGCATAATGCACAGTCAGGTCAGGGTCTGTGTTGTTTAGTCCATGCATAATGCACAGTCAGGTCAGGGTCTGTGTTGTTTAGTCCATGCATAATGCACAATCAGGTCAGGGTCTGTGTTGTTTGTTCTGTAGATTAGCCCTTACAAACTGCATAGACCCAGATCTACTGGTGAATTGTGTGACAGAAGATCTATGCAGTTTACAGGTGGATCTGATTTCTAAGTGAGTGTACATGTATGCAGTACCTTGTCGATTGATTTAAAAATGATTAACCACTTTATCAACCCCCGTAATTATTCTCTCAGTCGACACAAGATAGAAGACTTAAAATAGAACAAATGCCAATATGTTTTGTCATGTTATGTTCTGTTCTCTAGGCTGTTCAAATATGCTAGAAGTGACAAATGTGAAGATGTGAGAACTGTAAAATAATGCCATATTTCTCCATTGAAAAGCCCATGCTTGATAACCCCCCACCCCCACTTTTACAAAATTGTGCTAAACGTTTGCTTAAGATATATCTTTGTTTGATTATAAGCCCATCTTTCTGTTATTGTATCAATTAGTTTTTGACAAAAAGATCGGACATTGTTCTGAGACAGGATTAGATAGATCTGTCATTGTACGATGAAAAAGGACTGGGTCTGTCATTGTAGAATGACAAAAGATCTCATTTTATTATGACAAAAAGAGCTATCATTGTATTGTGACAGGATTAGATCTTCCATTATACTGCAACAAAAAGATCTGTGATTATACATTAATGAAAAGATCTGTCATTGTTCTATGACCAAAAAGTGCTGTCATTGTACTTTGATAGAATTAGATCTTCCATTATACTGTTACCAAAAGATCTGTCATTACACTATATATCTGTGATTATACTATAATGAAAAGACCTGTCATTGTTCTATGACATGACTAGATCTTTCATTGAACTATGACTAAAAGATCTGTCATTATTCTCTGACAAGAATATCTTTCATTGTTCTGTGACAGGTCTAGATCTGTCATTATACTATGACAAAATCTGTCATTGTATTTTGACAGGACCAGATCTGCCATTATACTACTGCAGAAATATCTGTCTTTGTACTGTGATGAAAAAATATGTCATTGTTCTATAACAGGACAAGATCTGTCATTGCTCTATGACAGGAGTAGATCTGTCATTATACTATGATGAAAAGATCTTGTCAGGGTCATGTCATGACAGTACAGTGCTACCATGGGATGGGTGGCTTCTCACTATGTTATTCTTGTCAGGGTCTTGTCATGACAGTACAGTGCTTTCAAGGGATTGGTAGCTTCTCATATGTTATTCTTGTCAGGGTCTTGTCATGACAGTACAGTGCTAATTTGGGACAGGTAGTTTCTCATATGTTATTCATAACACTACGTCCCACTAATTCTGTGCAGGAAGCCATGATAGATTTGTCTTGGAATATAGTCTGCTATTTGTCTCTTTACAGCTCTGAGCAGGCAGGATCAATACCTCAATTATTTTGTTGCTATCAGCCATTTTAGTGATAGAGAACTTGGCTGCAGAGATGGTGATATTTGTATAAAATAGACAAAATCAGGGTACAAATGTACCACATTGAAATATCTGTGTTTAAAAGTTGTTTATATTTTTAGGAGCCAATGGATCAGTCTGGATTGGCTAATGTGGCATCTTGCTGGGCATGGTACTTTTCTATAATTGCCTTGGCATGAAATAACCTTCATGTGCTGCTATGCTGTAAAACCCCAAAACAAATTACTATTTTTCAAAGATTAATTTAAAATAGTCTGTTCATTGCCCCTTGTACACTATTTACATCTAGGAATTTTGTTAATTTTCTTCATTATCAATTACTGTTAAGTTCAATGAAAATTTAATAACACTAACACACACACACACACACACACACACACACACACACACATTTGGAGAAGTGCTTCACTTGTTTCAACTAATGGACCAGTGCATGTTACAGTACAGAAAGGGTGAACCGTAAAGTGTGTTAACATTGATTTAACAATCCTTGCTTTAAATCATATTAACATCTAATAGAATTGTTCTGAAATTGACATTTTTATTTTACCGGAAACTTCATTTCTATGTTATCTTCCTTAAATACATAGGTATTCATTGAGGAAAAAAGTGATTTTGATGGATTTTGGCAAGCTCATTCAAACACGAAACATAAAAAGCTCCAGAGGCTAGAACTAATTGATAATTAGTGAAGTTTGCATCATAACCATTGAAACATTCTCACAAAATGGCCTGTAAGTCATTAAAATTTATAACAATTATGTTGACATTATTGCACTTTAGACACCATTTTTTATAAATCTTATTCCCAATTATGTATTAAAATTAGTGTAAAAGACAGAGATACTTTATTTCACAAAATTTGGATCTCTTTAATATGCAACTTCAGCTCATATGTAAGTCTATTTTTGTTAGGCCTTTACAAAAATGAAAGCGGGGCCCTGAGTGGCTGAGTGGTCTAAAGCGCTCTCTGTTCTGGATCACTGCCATCTCACCTCTGTCTGCATGGGTTCAAGTCTCAGGCTCGGCAAACATGGGTACCCGAGAAAGCTTGCCAGTAGCTTCTCATGGATCAATGGTTCTTCCTGGGGTTTTCCTAAGGGTTCTTCCTCCACCAGTTATACTGGCCACCGTGCCTATCTTGTGCTGAAAAATGGCGTTAAACCCTGCAACAACAACAACAAGAAAAATGAAAGCAATTAAAGGATCACATACATGGCCCAAGATCCTTTTGATGGCTGTATAAAGCATTGATATTGCCAGCCATGTGAAGTTTTTGTTGGTACAAGTGTACCAAGCATCGGAATCTAAAGGCTCCTAGATTTGATTCCGACTCAAGCCAGTTTGGGTGTCCATGGGAAAGGTACCTCTCTTCTGTTTCCTGGGCCATGATATAGCCAAGTAAGCATTGAAAGTGGCAGTAAAAACAAATCAGCCAATAAAATACAACCGAAAAGTTTGCTTCCTTGTTCTGGATAATTCATGATCATTAGTAATTTCCCATACTCAGAGCATAAATATCTTCAGAATTTGAAATTTTTGGAAATAATCACATAAGGTGATCACATCAGAGGACTATGTATGGAAAAAGAAGGCAAAGGAGGTGATCGAAATACAACAGCAGAGGCCAACACTAAATAGGGACAAGGGGGCTTGAAGTATCGCCCATCTACACCAGTCTCCTTGTATCACATGACCATTGTAAGTCATGTAATCAATATTAGTTGCTGATGAAGACATTTATGCTCAGAGTTACTAATAACTAACAAAATGTACTGAAAATTAGTTTGGAAAAGTAAAATTCTGCCTTTCCGATGATTCTGTGGCTTTCATTTTTTCTGTAACAGAATGTATATTGCAACTAAAAATATTTTTCATATTATTTGGATCATAATTTTCAAAATTTAGAGATTGGGTGTATATCTTTCATGCTGTGCATAAAAGAAGGAAACATGTTGTAAACACAAGGCACTGTTTGTATTGACCATTTTTTGTTTTCAGTAGGATCAAAGAAATCTCAAGAACTTCATGCCTGGAGAAGCAAAAACAAAAATGAAATCAAAACTTTGAAATGATGTAAATCAATTACTGGTCTTTTTGTTCCTGTTTATGGATTGACATCATCAAAGATCAAACTGAACAATAATTAAAATCAAACTTCTCTGTTGATTGCAATCTTGTAAGCTACATAAAGAAGCTTAAAGTACCATAGTTCACTTGGCTGATGCCTTCCTTCCATTAGCCATCCTCCTCATTTACTTTTTGAGCTGAATGGAAAGTTTGTGTGCCATCTACTGGTTGCTTCATATCATCTTTTCAGCAAGCAAGAAGGACTGCCAGTATAAACATTTAATTACTATCTACTGCAAGAAGGACTGCCAGTATAAACATTTAATTACTATCTACTGCAAGAAGGACTGCCAGTATAAACATTTAATTACTATCTACTGCAAGAAGGACTGCCAGTATAAACATTTAATTACTATCTACTGCAAGAAGGACTGCCAGTATAAACATTTAATTACTATCTACTGCAGCCATCAGTAGATGTAGGAATACACATCAATATTATGTGTTTGGTGATTTGCCTCTAATGTAGTGTATCACATGTTATGATAGCAAAGTCTGAGGTTATTGCAATCGCATTTTTGTCTCTTTTCTTCCACTTTGTTCATTTTGAATGAAAGTAGTTCAGAATATAGTTCTCAATGGTGACCAATTACATCCAAGGTCTATTTCACGACCTGACTGAAATGGCTGAGTGATATTTCAGTTGCTCACTCCATCTCTCTCTTTCTCTCTTATTGTTCATGGTAGATTTTGATCAAGCTTCTAGACTGACACAAAGTTTCTTATTTGGTAACATTCAAAAACACCATAGCAACATATATGGTATTTTGAAACATTTTTGAAATATTAGATGTAGCATATGCATTTTCTTCATGAAGAAAAACAGAATGGCTTAAATATTAAATGTCCGAAAATAAAAGAGAGCAAAGCAGTTAGATTATTTTGCTGCATTTTGTGATTCACACAGTAAGTCAGTATTTGCCATACAAGAAAAATAGGGGCTTTTTGAGAGAAATCATGATTGACACAGTAAATCTGTATTGGCTATACAAAAGAAGAGACTATTTAAGGGAAATTATGATTCACACAGTAAGTCAGCATTACCATAAAAAAAGTAACTGTTTGAGGGAAATCATGATTCACACAGTAAAGCAACTTTGGCCTTACAAAAAAAGAGGCTATTTGAGGGAAATCGTGATTCACATAGCAAATCAATATTGACAATACCAAAAAAATGAGAGGCTATTTGAGGGAAATCATGATTCACATAGTAAATCAATATTGACAATACCAAAATATGAGAGGCTATTTGAGGGAAATCATGATGATTCCATACAGAAACAGAGATTATTCAAGGGAAATCATGCCTGCAGTAACATTATTAGCCACTGATAGAACTGGAGTTGTAATTTTTTTTCAAGGATAACAGATATTGCATGCCTGTCAACAATTAGTGATAACATTAGCTATGTTACTGAACATAATCCAGTTTGAGTTTATGTTTATGGAATTGTATTAAAATGGTTTATTTGATGAATAAAACTAACTTAAGGACAATATTGTTATTGAAATTTCTTGTTGACTAATTTAGGAAACTTGATAGCTGATGACTGATTCAGGTAATTTGATAGCTGATGACTGATTCAGGTAACTTGATAGCTGATGACTGATTGCTGATGACTGATACATGTAACTTGATAGCAGATGACTGATACAGATAACTTGATAGCTGATGACTGATTCCGGTAACTTGATTGTTGATGACTGGTACAGGTAGCTTGATAGCTGATTACAGGTTCAGGTAACTTGATAGCTGATGACTGATAGATAGCTGATGACTGATATAGGTTACTCGATAGCTGATGGCTAATTCCAGTAACTTGTTAGCTGATGACTGATTCCAGCAACTTGATTGCTCATGACTGATACAGGTAACTTGATAGTTGATGACCAATTCCAGTAACTTGTTAGCTGATGACTGATTCCAGCAACTTGATTGCTGATAACTGGTACAGGTAGCTTGATAGCTGATGACTGATACAGGTAACTTGATAGCTGATGGCTGATAGATAGCTGATGACTGATACAGGTAACTTGATAGATGATTGATACAGGTAACTTGATAGCTGATGAAGGATTCCGGTAACTTGTTAGCTGATGACTGATTCTGGTAACTTGATCGCTGATAACTAGTACAGGTAGCTTGATAGCTGATGACTGATACAGGTAACTTGATAGCTGATGACTGATACAGGTAACTTGATAGCTGATGACTGATACAGGTAACTTGATAGCTGATGCAGGAACAGTTCTAAAATAAATGTGTCCCATCATGAGAGATCACTGCAATGCAGTACAGAAAGATTTTCTGCCATATATCCTCATGCTGTAATTTTGTTGTTGTTGTTGAATTGACTCCATTTTGTGGAACTCCAAAAAATGATATTAGAGATTAATCTTCAATGCTTTCTGTGGCTGCAGTGTTTATACATGTAAATGGATTAGTTTAGTTTACTACCTGTAAAACGTTTTCAAAATTAGCATATGGTTAAACAAACATGCATGCGGCTGTCAGTGTCATGGGAACTACTTGTTCCAGTTAAATGACATATTGGAATATCTCGACTTAAAGGGCTGTTTAGAAGGATATTTATGCTGGTTTTTTTATTGGTATGTACGACTTGCACATCGAATGTAGCATCATTAGGAAAAAGCTGAAGTTGACCAGAGTCTTGGTAGGGCAGTTTACCCAGCATTACAAATAGTTGATTTACTTATAAAATGGGGGCCCCGAATGGCCGAGTGGTCTAAAGCGCTCACCGTTACGGTTACCTCTGTCTGCGTGGGTTCAAATCTCGGGATTCGGCCAATATGGGTATGTGAGAAAGCTTGCCAGTAGCTTCTCATGGGCCAGTGGTTTTTTTCCCGGGTTTTCCCGGGTTCTTCTCCACCATTTATATTGGCTGCCATCTTGGACTGAAAAATGGTGTTAACCCTACAACAACAACAACTTATAAATTGTTACTTAAACTAAATCATCTCAGAAAAACATATTTGTTAACAGAACCTTTGATTAGAAACAGTTTATTTTAATGAAACACACATTAGTTTTACAACTGCGTTCATTTACTGATTTTTTTCATCATGTACATATATTTAGCAGTAGGAAAATGATATCCTGATGACGCTAGGGATTTTTAACAAATTGACAGATATATTCAACAAGACATACCATACAAACTGAATTTTGTTGTAACAAGTGGTAAGAAATGTACAGTAAATGAAACAATCACAAGTTGTGGGAGATATGGTATGCACAGCCTAATGATGGCAGTCAGCTGTTTCATAAACCTAATGGATAGAAGGTGGAAAGTTGGAGTTTCTAATTGTTTCAGTCATATGGAATTATTTATGTTACTGTGAACTGTGTACATGTTTGTAAATTTTCATAAACATTGCAGCCTTAATGCTTTCTGTAATTACACCGCTAAATAACTTTAAAGATTTTGTTTTAGAGATCTTCAGGGGCTGTAGCAGGCTATTATCCTGATGTAAATATTCTCCATTCTCAGTCTAGAATATTTCACTCATGCAGAATTACCTATTTGGGGCCCCGAGTGGCCGAGTGGTCTAAAGCGCTGTCCGTTACGGATCACTGCCATCTCACCTCTGTCTGCGTTGGTTCGAGTCTAAGAATTGGCGAATGTGGATATGTGAGAAAGCTTGCCAGTAGCTTCTCGTGGGTCGGTGGTTCTTTCCGCGGATTTCCCGGTTTCTTCCTCCACCATTAATACTGGCCGCCATGTATAGCCTATTGTGTGCTGAAAAATGACGTTAAGCCCCACAACAACAACAACAAGAATTACCTATTTCAGCATTTATTCTCAAAAACTGTGTTCTTGATTAGTCAAATTTTTCCTAAACATTTTGGCCCAGACCCCATTTCAAATCACCCAAGAAAAATTGCAAATTTCGATATTTGTTGATAGTTGTCAACTTTAATATTTGCCCTGAATTGGCATTGGTCTTATCTTTAATATCTGTACCTTGTTCACTTCACAAAAATCATAATTATTATTTTCTTAATTTTTTCATACACAACTACTGTGAATTTTATTTTCTTAATGAGGTTCATTGTTTGGGGAATGTCGTTGTTTTCTAAGGAAATTTTTTATCCTACATTATAGTGGCCTAACATTTTCTACACAATGGTTGAAAACAACAATATGAAATGCAAATATTACAGACCATAAAAAAATTATCAATAGGCACTATTCAAAGACATATCATAACAGGTTACTAAAAAATTAATCTCTGTTAATTGTTCCATTTGAAGAAAAAATGTTTTTGTACTTTAGATATGAAATGATCTACTGCATATTCATGCAAGTTTGGTTTTTGTTGCTGTGGGTTTTAATGGTACTTTTATATTCATGCAAGAGAAATTTTGAATTAATATCTGTTTAGCAAATGTGGTATCTCATCCGAGATACTGCCGGTTCAGAATTTTAAATCGTCAACATACTTGATAGTGTATAATATACATACATACCAAATTGTGATTTGTTTCTTTGTTTGTGTTTAATGACATATCCACACATGACAGGCTATATGTAATAGCACCAGGACACATTATGCTAACCACAGATACACTACAGCAGCAGACTCAGTCTGATCATGGACTTGCTTGAAGCATGGTATGCTAACCACTGTGCAACTGCTTCTCCTACAGTCTTTGAACAGCTTAGATGGAACCAGACCTGCTGGCATTTAATGTACAGCTGATTGGGATCTGCACTCTTTATTCCTCTAATTACTTATGTCAAATAGACCAGAACCATTTGGGATATAATCATCTTTTTCTGATGTGAGTCTAACTTTAAAAAATCTGAAAGAAAGACAGAGATAGTCATATTGATAGTTCCAGATGGGTAAATTTTGGTTGGATGAACATTCAGCTTGATGTTTGATGAACAGATTCTTATAAAATGAAAGGTGTTAAAAGTAACCCTCAGTTTTTCAGCAATCAATGTGTGTGTGTGTGTGTGTGTGTGTGTGTGTGTATGTGTGTATGTATGTGTGTGTGTGTGTGTGTGTGATTTGGATTTTTAACATAGCCTTAACAATTTTTCAGTCATATTGCTATGATGTCTGCAGTGTGACAGTTTATAATGATATCTAGTACTGGGGCATCATGCCACAGACTTGTAGCATGATGTCCCACCCAATAACATTACCCTGACATCAGGTCGACCAGTCCTAAAACTAACCTCTTAATGCTGAGCGCCAAGTGAGGCAGCTGTTAGTACCATTGTTATAAGTCTTTGGTATGGCTTGGCCGGGGTTCAAACTCGCAACCTCCCACGTTCGAGGTGGTTGCTCTAACCACTTATGCCACTGGTGTGGTCTTTGACAATGTTATTCTTGCAACTTTGTAATGACAAATATTTCCAAAATCATTCTGTTTCGGTGGTCAGGTTATGTTTTAGTGATGGCATGGTATCTAGTTTTTAATAACAACCATCAACTTGAGGGCAATTCAAAATGGCTATTACTTACATTCTGGTTATTTTTTAACATGTGTTGGAAAAAGTCAAGCATTTTCCGATTGAGGGCAGACCCAAATTGCTGATGGGACGTTATGTGATGGCACCTCTGGGTCAGTGCTTTTCAAAACTTGAATAATTCCATTTTTTTTTTATAGATTGCCATGGGTTTCATTGTAAATAGTTACAGGATGCTAAACATTTTACACATTAGTAAATTCTTGGATTACTTTCAGTGACATTTCACTAATCAGAGCAACCTCTGCCATTTCGGTCAAGCCAGAACAAAGTCTCAGATGTACAAGGCAGATTGGTTTCCATTTTGGGAAAAAAAAAAGAAAAAAAAAAGAGCATAAAATTCTTTTGCAGCAATGTACAACACTGCCTAAGATATGTTTCCTGACTGTGTATGGACTAAATAACACGTCAGGTAAACATATTCATGCTAAGATATGTTTCCTGACTGTGTATGGACTAAATAACACATCAGGTAAAACATATTCAAGCTAAGAAATGTCTGGAAGTAGCATTTGAATTTTTTTTAAAAAATACTTAATTTTTACTTTTCATTGACATTGTAATGTAGTATTATATCACATGATCCCATCATGTGATAAGTTTGTTTTCATGAATGAATTTCACATGGGCTTCCTCTGCAATACTGATTTTTTTGTTGATGCATAGAATCCACTTATTTGACAACATAATGTAGAATATTGGAATTATGTTATCAAATATGATGGTATGTGTGTAATGGGGAAGGAGCTTATCATCAGACATGTTTTACATCTATGTTCACATCATGAGTGATATGTTTCAGTAGTAGAATCAGATGTAGTGTAATATGATTGATAGAACATAGAAGTGGTGGTAGTGTTATATGATTAATATAAAATAGAAATGGTGTTATGGTTCATATAACATAGAAGTAGTAATAGTGTTATTTACTAATATAACATAGAAGTAGTAGTAGTGCAATATGATTAATATAAAAATAGAAGTAGTTGTGTTATATGATTAATATAACATAGAAGTAGTAAGTATTATATGATTAATATAAAATAGAAGTAGTTGTGTTATATGATTAATATAACATAGTAGTAGTACTGGTATTTTGATTAATATAATTCAATAGTAGTAATAGTGTTATATGATTAATAACATAGAAGTAATAAGTATTATATGATTAATATAACATAGAAGTACTAGTAGTGTTATGGTTAAACTTAGAAGTAGTAATTTTGTTATATGATTAATATAACATAGAAGTAGAAATAGTGTTATGATTATTATAACACAAGTAGTAGTAGTGTTATATGATTAATAATGTAGAAGTAATAAGTATTATATGATTAATATAACATAGTAGTAGTACTAGTATTGTGATTAATATAATTCAATAGTAGTAATAGTGTTATATGATTAATATAACACAGGTAGTAGTAGTAGTGTAATATGATTAATATAACTTTACAGTAGTAATGTTATATGATTATTATCACATAGAAGTAGTAATAGTGTTGTATCATTAATAGAACATAGTAGTAGTAGTTGTAGTAGTGTTATGATTAATATAACATAGATGTAATAATAATATTATATGATTAATATAACAGAAGTAGCATTAGTAGTGTAATATGATTAATATAACATAGAAGTGGTAGTAGTGTTATCATTAATATAACATAGAAGTAGTAATAGTGTTATATGATTAATATAACTATAAGTAGGAATAATGTTATGATTATTATTACAGTAGTAGTAGTGTTATAAGGATTAATAACATAGAATTAGTACATGTTATATGATTAATATAACTCAGAAGTAGTAATAGTGTTATATGATTAATATAACATAGAAGTAGAAATAGTGTGAAGATTAGTATAACAGTGGTAGTGGTAGTGTTATATGATAAGTATAACATAGAAGTAGTAATAGTGTTATATGATCAATATACCTTAGAACATAGAAATAGAAGTAGTTTTATGATTATTATAACATTGAAGTAATAATACTGTTATATGATTAATATGATAGAAATACTAGTAGTGTTATGATTAGTATAACATAGGTGGAACATGTTGAAACTTTGCCATTGTGTTATGGTTTTCCATGAATTTCTTGTGGAGGATAGTACTTTATGAAAATTAATTTTGCTTAACATTAAATATTAATGCATTCAGTTTGCTATTTCAGACCAACTCGGACTTCTCTGAGACAAGTAGTATGAGTGAATCCCGCCACTTTTTTGATGATGGCAAGAAAGCCGATGCTGACCAATCAAACATCCCTATGACATCCTTCAACTTCATTAATTCTATAATTGGCTCTGGCATCATAGGTATGTCTCTTCTAAATCTCTATCTCTGAAATATTTGCTTCAATTTGTCCATTTTTTTGTTTCATTCACCATCACATCCATTGTAACCGTGCTGAAATATTTAGTTGAATTATCCATATTTTAGAATATTTAGTTGAATTATCCATATTTTAGAATATTTAGTTGAATTATCCTTATTTTAGAATATTTCCTTCTTCACACATAATCACAATTGAGATGTTGTTAATACATTCAGTTTTCTTTCACCTTGTGTTTTTCTCTGTACCCTGTTATCTCCCCTGGTAAGTCACTTCTCAGAGTTGTCTCCCTCGGATCCAGCTAAGGTGGCGCTCTACAGTTTCATATTTTGCATAGAGTTAGAATTTTAAAGAAAAAGAATTTCCCTGGGTTTCCTCACTGGTATACTGGCTGTTTAAAAAAGACCTTGCATATCTTAGGTATTGTTCAAAGTTCAAAGAACCTTTAATTCCCTTTATTTTGGTGTATGAATTGATGGGTGTAATATGAGTTATAGAGTATACAGCTTGGCCTTACTCCAGATGTGCACCTTTCAAAAACTGCTAGCTCCACTTGGTCATTTTCACTTCCTGGACTTCAGAAGTAAATTGTAAAAGAAAGAGCTGATAACTTTTTTTTACATTTTATATATTTGCTAATTCATCCATTGCACTTCCAGAAGCTGGTATTGTCTAGTTGGCAAAATTCACTTTCCCTATTTTAATAGGTGCAAAAGATAGTGTACTTTAGACTAATTCAGGTTGATATTTTTAGCACAAAGGAGCAGTCATTTTAGTTAGCAGTGTGCTTAGATGATGCACAGTTTCCGTAAGTACAATATCTAAAGAAATGTTAGCCACATTACATCAAAGTAGCATAGAGGTATGCCAACATTCTCT
>JAECUM010025149.1:0-14274 GCA_016617855.1 Megalonaias nervosa | reverse complement strand
TATCCCTAATTACAGGGCAATTGCTGTCATACTCAGTGATAAATCGATGTTATTTGAAGGTGCTGGTGGACGAATGAGAGTCGTTGATGCTCCAGTAGAAAACATGTAATTAGATCGTTTATGAATATTATAATGTCGTATAATCACGTTAGTGTTAGTCTGACTCCTGGTCAGATTAAAAGGATACAATCAGCATCAAAAAATAACTGTGGATTAAAAATATCGCTAAAGAAAGAGCAGATGAGTGGCTCAAATAAATTATCTCTTACAGAACGTCAGCTCAAGCATTTCAATGAAGCCAAAAAATCAAATAAAGGTACAAAACTTATTCTTTCTGCGGATGCCATTAAAGATATCATTAAGACGGGTGGTATATCTCCACTTCTTGCTGCTATACCAGCATTAATAGCTGCTGCAGCCCCAGCTGTTGCAAAAGCAGCTGCATTAGGCGCCGTTGGAACCGCTGCTGGAATGGTATTAAAGAAAGCAACAGGAAAGGGAATCAAAAAAAAGGGAAGGGGTCTAAGATTACCAGGGACTCCACATTCATGGTACGGAAAAGGCCTAAGATTACCAGGGACAGTTTACTAATATCTCCTATGTCCAATTTTGATTTACTAGATGCTGCTAAAAAATTAAAAATAAAAAATTTTAGAGGAGTTTTCATGCGCGATCAATTACCAAAACAACCAAATAATATTGAAACAGGTATTATTAATCTCGATGAAAATTCTGGTCCAGGCACGCATTGGGTCGGATATGCAATTGATCCACGTGGAATTATTTATTTTGATTCATATGGACTAGCTCCACCAAAAGAATTCTTAAAGTATATTAGCGGCTATCAAAATATTCCAATATGGTATTCAACGTTACCTACACAAACATTAACCGATCCACCAATATGTGGTCGAGAAGTACTTAACGTACTTGATGCTATATCAAAATCAACAAAACCACCCCACAAAGTTGTACATGAATATACTACGACGTCACATTTAAACAGATATTAGTAAATATAATGGTAGATATTTATGGAAGATCTTCTCGTGGTAAAGGTCATCAGCAAGTTGATTTATCTAAATACGCAACTCTCGATCAGCTCAGAAATGAAATTGATGATTTATTAAACATAACCAGTGTGGATCAAAACGATGTAGTCGTTTTTCAGGATAAAGAAGGACGATTAAAAACTAGTAATATACAACTGCCAGATGTACTTATACGAGTTTCCACCGCGGTTGTTAATAATATAGTTACTTTTACTGATCAGGGTAAAATACAAGATTCCGGTACGTCAGTCTGCGATTATATTAAGAAAGCTGGTGATTCATTTACAGGTTCAATTATTATGAATCAAAATAAAATTACAGGTCTTGGAAATCCAACCGAAGTTGCGGACGCTGCAACAAAAAAATACGTCGACGATCAAGAATCTAAGTACGTATTGGTCAACGGCGGTATAATGCGTGCATTTCTCAACATGAATAATAATGGCATTAATAATCTTAGAACACCAGAATATGATTTTGATGCTGCAACGAAAAAGTATGTTGATGATAAGGAAATTCCTATAACAACTTCGCTAGCTACAATTAATGATGGAATTGCTGCATTTAAAACTGATTATGTTAATCACGTACAAACTTTTTTAAATTTTCGTAGAAATGTAAACAAATCCATTAAAGATTTTTTTGGTGATCCACCAACCGTTGACATAAAACTAGCCGACGTTAACACGAAACTCAATGATATTGTCAGTGGAATAACTAGTATTGTTCAAAAATCTAATCTGATTAAAATTCCACACGGACAAATTAAAAATATCGTGTACACAGTAGCATCCGGATCAACAACATGGACACCACAAAATAACACACTTGAACATACTGCAGAAGTAACTGGGTTATACAGGTTATCTATGTACGGTTCGGAAATTACTGCGGCAACTTCATTATCACCGAATGTATATCATAATCCTCTATTGGTGATGCTAACCAAGAACATCAAAGAAATCTTTACTCTGATATCAACGGAAATGCCCCCGAGATGTTACTGGTGGTGCCTAGAATTCGTAGCTGAAACTTAATTAAATGACGTTGTTAGTATAATGGATCAACCTCAGTCTCGCATCGACGTTCAACGTTACAGATGCAATCAAGTATGTGAGCGTCTCACTAAACTAAATAATTTTATCGACTATTATAACACGAAAATAAGAAAAATACAAAAGACGTATAATTGTCATCGATGTAGTTGTTTACTCGGTTTCTGCTGTTATTACTGGAACAGGATTATTATTATCAATGTTGACGATGACAGCACCTACTGTTATAACCATTATTGTTTCAGCATCAACGACTATTGCTGGTGTTCTAGGTATTATAGCCAAAAAGATAGATACTTGTACAAATGCTAAATTGCACGATTATATGATTAAATTACATACAGTGGCAGAGGCATGTTCTAAACTATCTTTGTACGTTTCTTCGTGTGTCAGTGATGGTGAAATATCCGATACTGAATTTGCTATGATTATGAAAACTTATGATGACGCTTTTAAGGTGATCGCTAATGATTTTAATGAATTAAATAACAACAATAATAATAATGACAGACAGGGAGTTACTTCAGCAGATCGTTACTAATACAACTCCGTCAAAAACTACTATGATATCGTTAAGTTCGACCAATCCTGAATTTAGCGTTAATTTTCCAACCGCAATACCAGTAAAAGAAATAGCATTAGCACAATTGCGAGTTTATTATAGCTGGCCCAATATTAGATCAAAACCATTTGGTGGACAACAACCAAATAATTCATTAGTGTTTGCAAACAAGAATAAGCCTGATGGAACTCCTGATTGGCAAGTAGTTGCTATTCCAACGGGCAGTTATCAAATAGAGCAGATTAATGATGAGTTCCAACGCAGAATTAAATCTATTACAGGAAAAGAATCAAAAATAGAAATTACTGTCTACGAACCAACACTATCTGCGGTTATTGAAATAAATTCCCCTGATTACTCCGTAGATATTTATCAAAGTTCGATTAGATCAGTATTAGGATGGCCTGAAGATCCACCGGTTTATCAAGGACCACCAGAACCACAGAGATCTGATTTCGTCATAGATGTTAAAAAATTTATAAAACCTCCAGAATATCGAACAGAAAAAAATGCTTATCCATGGCGACGATATTTTGGTGATGGAGTTATACATTATATAGATAAAACAGAAACCCATTTTACAAAAATAGTTGATGGTAAAAAAGGTAAAATAATAGTACTTGATGTTGATGAAATAAATTCATATGCTAACACAATTAAGTCTGAACACGGACGTATACTTAATGATCTAAGAAATTTATTTTCCAGCATTAGCACTTCCTACAACGATGACTTAAAAAATCAAATAATTGAAACAATACAACATTTGAATCAAGTTGCTTCAGACCTAGAGTTCATGAATGATATTATTGTTAACAGAGAAAAAAGATTAGTGAACATAGCAGCAGATAAACGCTATAGAGGGTTGTATATAGTTAATGAAGACGGTCCATCTCAGGGTGTTAGACTAAATCTTCTGTTCACAACAGTATTTCTAAAACATTTCGGAATTACGCGAGAACAACTACCAACATTTATAATTCCTGGATTTAACTCTGAAGAGCTAAAGAAGTCAGTTAATGATCTTATTGATGAACACTTTAAAAGAATATGTGATTCATGGAAAAAATTAATACCCACACCAACTATTCTAAAACATAATAACAATCCCTTTGGTGCCGGACGTCATATATCGCCAGGCATTGTAAATATAACATCTACGATCGCGGTCAGTCTAGTATGTGACGTAATTGATGACAGTTATCAAGTAGATCTTTCAAAGTCTAATCAGGCCCAACAGGGGTATATACTATATACATTCAGTCCTAAAGACCCGCCCGGTTGGTTAATTGTATCTGAACCAATTAACCCAATTTATTTACGAGTTCATAATCCATTTCTGACAAGAATAAATTTCAAACTCACCGACCAGGCAGGAAACATTTTGGATCTAAGACAAGAGTCTCTTAATATTAATTTGTATATACGCTCGTAGAACGTCTGAGTAAATATTTCCTAATATAATAAGGGAAAAAATAATCTGATTCTGAAATAATATATTTTTTTTACTGATTTTTCTTAATCTGATGGGTAAATAGGTACTCTGTTTGATGAAAAGTTACAGATTTTCTTATTCCGTCGGGTAAATAGGTACTCTGTTTGATGAAAAGTTACAGATTTTCTCATTCCGTCGGGTAAATAGGTACTCTGTTTCATGAAAATATTTACAAATTTTTTTATCTGATGGGCTAAATGGTACTATTGTTAATGAAATGGTCATAATTTTCTTTATCTGATGGGCAGTTTACTAATCAAAATCATTAAAATCTGAATAATAATCAATTTCAATGATTAAAGGAATTGTATATATAATAAAGCGAGATAACTCGGCTATCTCTCTCTGCGGAGTAAATTGAACGATTATTTCCCTTACTACTACGTCGTTACCTGTACAAATCCAGTTGTATATATGTGTATAGCGTATTAGTCCGTCTGTCTGTTACCTTAACGAACTATAACTTATACGTGCAAATTATTTTATGAATTTTGAAAAACTGAAGTACAGTTCTATATTCTATTAGTAATACAAGTTCTGTGAGACAGCACAAATATTTTATATATACTTAAATTTAACTGTATTATTGATAGGAGAGCGATGGCCGAAATGGTAAGACGGTTGGACGTAGATCGAAGTTGTGCAGACTCTCGTGTGTTCGAGTCTCCAAAAATGCTAAAGATATTATCTTGCATTTGGCGACTGATGCTATTTAATTGGGGGAACCCGGAGAATTTCCTCGATATCCACAACAGACAAAATACACTCTCCTATCATACACCCTTGAGGGGTGTACCTTTTACACTCCCGGGGTTTTGTATGGGGGGAGAGTGTACAAAATCTGTTGGACGTAGACAAGATTCCCCCGTCATCACCATTTGTATACATTCATGTTCATACAATCATATGTCATTAGGATAAGTTTATGTTTGTGCCGTCTGCAAAAACCAAAATCATCACCATTTGTATATATTCATGTTCATACAATCATAATCATCTGTATATAATCATCACCATTTGTATATATTCATGTTCATACAATCATCCTCAAAAAACAGTCCCCTGACCTTCTGATCCTGCTAAGATGTCATATGGCAACTTAGAGGTTCACATGGGGTTATGGGGACTACATTTTTTTAAAATAATTATTCAGAGACTGATATTATTTTTTATTTTAAAGAAATAATTATTATATAATGAACCAAGAAAACATTAATGATATTATTTCTGTTATTAAAAAATTAAAACATAACAGAATAAATCTATCTGATAATCTTGATCCTGAAAAAATATTATGTGATTATGAAATATTAAAACAAAGAAAAATTGACAATAAGTACACATTACCATCCAATTATAAATTCGTAAAATCAATTTATCAGTCTATGTTAGAATCATTGGCGGTGGTAAATGAAAAACAGGTAAAGCTATTTGCGCCTCTTGCACGTTCGATCGAAAATATCAGATCCGAACTTTCTCGTGAATACGAGAAAAAGAAGATTGTAGATAATCGTGTAATGCAATTAAGAAAGATTATGTTATTTGATTCTGTCAAAAGTGAAAGTGATACTGAGAGCAGCGACGGTGAAGGTACTCATGGCAAAATATAGAGTCAAACTATATACAATTTATTTATTAGGAAGACAGAGTTAGATAACATATTCAAATATTATCAGCTGATCGTATTTTATTGAATATGCAGATCTAGTAATATTATTTGCAACATCACGTACTGACTGTGAATGTATGCTAAAATATCTGGCAGCCGCATTCATTGATGGGAAAGTTATTTCTTGTCCTGTCTGTATATTCATGGATTTAATAGCTCTTCTTGCAAACTTTTTACACCTTCCTGTATTTCCACGTGTATTATTCTGACTAGGTGTAATAGCTTGCAGGTTAGATAACCGATTATTTTTGGGATTTCCATCAATGTGATCAACTACAAGTCCATTTTCAACTACTCCATGAAAACATTCAAATACGAATCTACTTGATAAGTATCTTTTTCCTCTAGCAACATTAAATCTAAAATAACCTTTATTTTCAACATTACCTACTGGTTTCTTTAATCTGCAGTGTCTGATTACACCATCTCGAGACGCTTCATAATTTTTTATTATTGGATGTTTCACAAATTCGTTTTGCTTCATTTATATAATAATATTATTTGTCTAAATCATTGTTTTGAAATCTAACCAGATAATCTTCTTCTGTCTTTATAGAAGATTTACCTGAAGTCAAAGTATTATTTTTTTTATCATAATATCGTTTTAGTTCCCTGTATTTTGTTCCGCCACATTTTAGACACAATTGAGTTTTTCCGCTGACTCCAACACCACACTGAATACACGGTATTGGTCCTGTACTTCCATTTTTGAAACTTTGTGTATGATATCCGCAATATTTGTTCACACACGATTTATTACAAGTATTAGTATATCCAATTCTGAGCCAAGCACATTTGTTTTTGTTTCAAGCATTATATATATACTAAAATTTTAATTTAAATATTTGTTTTAATTATATGGAGGAATTATACATGATTAAACCTAAAAGAGCCAGATTTGATTTTGACAGACTATCAGAATATAAATTTAGTGCTTTGATGCAAGATCTGGTAATAACGGATGAGGATATAACCGAACGTATTCGTGAAGCAAAAAATGAATTTCGTAATAGTGGTGCTGCTCATGTATGGTCAACATTCAGAGTCGGAAATGTTACTAATATGATGAATGATGAACGAGGAAAAGTAATTATTAATCACATTGATGATCAAAAATATTTTATTTTAATAAAATTTATTGTAAATAAAGAAGAAGATATTTGGATTATTCGTGATAAGCGCAATCCAGTCCGTGTGCAGTCAGGAAATAATATTGTTCTCTTAAATAATAAATCTAAGCCCGGAATACTGACTGGTATTGATAAGATATATTATGAACGGAGCTACCCAGTTACTGCAGTTGTATATGCAATATATCCGCTTAATAATAAACCTGACGTCGGGGATCTAAAGCCTATGAAACTGTCAGAATCAAGAATAAACTGTGTAGCTGAACGAGTTACAGAACATTTTACAAACGCTATACGTGGTAATGGTTTAACAGATTTACGACGTAAAAAAATAAATACATGGGCAGAGGCGGTTAAAGATACCGGAGCGTCTATCAAAGATGTCGCTGAACTAGAAAAGAAATTAAAATTTCCAATAACAGTAAAAACGCTGACGTGAGAGATTTTATATAAACCAAAATACACAAAAAATGGAGCTCCAATAGATATTATTGATCATAATTCGCACGCATGGACCTCAGCAGTAACAATATTTCCACGAGATAGAGCGGTTAAATTTTATGATGGTCATATATTTGATTTTATCAAAAATATCAGTAAAAGTGACCCTGTATCCGTTTGGTTATTTCAAAGTTCAGAATATGATCATTACGATCAATTTGTACGACCTAATGGTGATATTTACCGTATAGAATCTCTTAATGTAGAAATGGAAAATCTTGCGCTGAAATATACTTCAGACGATGTCAAAGTTAGACTATTATTAAATAATTGTTTTACAGTTCCATCTGTAGCGGCTCACTTCGCTTGAAGACATTCATAAAAGTTGCGTAGAATATGGACACGGAGGATTATGGAATACTAAATATAAGTGTAATGACGTTATATCTGTTGATATGGTAGCGTGTTATCCTGGAAGTGTTCTTGGATACGGAAAATGTTCTGAATACTTTAAGAGATTCGGACATCCATCACACGAGATGACCAGGGTTGCGATAAACGGACATTTACCAGATTTTGATCTAACCGGATTTGCTCATGTAGAATCATTCGAGTTTGCAGAAAATCTCCATCCGATTACTTATGTTTGGTTTGGAAGACATTTTTCAGAAAAATGTTGGGTTCCAATAGTACTATTGCGATATATGCTTGATGTTGGAATTTTAATATCTTTACAGGTGAGTGAGGCGATTATATCATATAGTCCACAGAAGCAAGTTTGGTTACCAGAACCAAATAGATTTAATATTGATGATGCCAGGAAAGAATTTCCTAATCTTAATGAAGATGACATTATTAAAATCACTAATAATATACGTAAATGCAGAGACGAGCACGATGAAAAACTTGCAAAAGATCTTGGTAGAAAGATAATTGGTAAATTTACTCAAGGAGGAGCCTATGATCATAAAAGACACTGTACAAGATTGATTATGGACGATGCTGAACTCGATTTTATAATGCTGATACAACAGAAAAAAATAAATTTATAAATCGGAGTAATGCTTATTTGTCAGATGGAACCAAACTAGGTACAATTGTAAGTTATCTTGATGGTGACTCACCACAATTTACTCATTTAAGATCATCTATTTTGGCATATGTTTCTATAAATCTACTGTCTATGATAAATAGATTTCCTCGTGATGCTGTCAGAGTCGCCACGGATTCGTTTTATATAAATAAAAAATATACGGGTTTGTTAAAACCGCTACTTGGTAATGGTGAATGGGGATCATGGAGAATAAAACAAGAAAATATACTTAGCTATTCTGAATCTGCCGACGTTGAAATTAGGGAAATATATCACAAAAATAATAATAAAATATCAAAATCATCAGCACCATCTGTATATGATCCTGTGGCTAGATATAAAACCGTTTATCTTAATGGGTGTGGAGGGTCAGGTAAAACAACACGTGTGATTAAATTATTCATGAATAATAATTCAGATATAATTGTTTTGACACCGACACATAAACTCGCCAGAGAGATAAAAGAGCGAGGAGTAAAATCGTGTACTTATCATAGTTTCTTTAGATGGTGTGGAGACACATGGACTCTTGAGCGAATGGGTGAGAAATATATACCTAAATATATTATATGGGACGAGATATGCACGGTGTCGTTAGAAATATTAAAAACATTTCTTGAATGGCTATTGACGAAAAATACTGCTATAATAATGTGCGGTGATCATGGTCAACCACCACTTTTTATTGGACAGTCTCCACATGAATGGCTGAAGAATAACGTAGATTATTACGAGGAAATAAATGATGACCATAGAGCTATTGATGAACCGCTGAAGGAATTTAAAAGATTAATTAGACTACAACCAGACAGAGTACAATGTGAAATAATGCGCGGAGTAATTCCAGAGACTTCTATGAATGATTTTCTAAATGTATGGAATCCCGCTGATTTAATAGTTGCAAGTAGAACGATAGTTCGTGATGAACTACAGGATAAATTATTTCTGTTACATAAAGAAAAGTTTTCAGATCTACCTGTACCTTTGTGTTATCGCCCAGCAGATACTCGACGACAGAATATTAATGTTGAAATTCCTGGTGGTGGAATACAGAATCTTGTCTTGAATGATATTGTTTTAGTTGATATTAATGTCGTTGAGAATGCGCTGAATATGAATAAATCACCGTGGACGGTAGGATACGCTATAACTATTCACTCATCACAGGGGTTAACTATTTCTGATACAAATATCTGGATTATAGATGATCGGATTGAATGGTCGAATTTAGTCTATCTCGCAGTTTCTAGAGTCAGACGAATATCTCAACTACATAGGGTTATTATGAATTTTACAGAAAATAATGATCAAACTATTAATAATGACGTAATAAGAAAAAAACTATCTGGTTATAAGCAGTGCGATAAAAAAAAATAAGCGTGATTTTGATATTGATGTTGAATTTATTATAAAACTAAAAGCACAACAGAATAATAATTGTGCAAGTTGTAACTGTAATATGTTGTGGCAATATTCGAATAATAATCCAAGACAATTTACCGTAGATAGAATTAATAGTGATCTTGGTCATACACGTGATAATATGATGCTGACCTGTCTTGAGTGTAATCGACGTAGAGGTTCTGGTTATGTAATTGTATGTGGTGGTAATTGTGTGTCTTTAGGAATTACCTGTAATTGTTCACGTACAAGTCCACGTTGAGGGGCTGTAGAATCTAATCTATAGATTGGAGGTCTACCAGTGGGTCTAACCACACTAGAAAGTGTATGTGTAGTCACGCTCCAGATAGGATCGGTTGTTCTTTCTTTACCACCTTCAAGTTCGCCAGGTTCATATAAATATCTTACAGTTACATTACCTAATACTGGTTGAGGTTGATGTCTGTCATTGCTACAGGGTATATATTTTTTTGTGATCGCATTAGAAGGTTTCATGGAAGTTGAACGAGTAATTTCATTATTTAATGCAGCTATCACATTTGGTAACCTTGCAACCCATTCACGAGATCGCTCACCGGATTTAAAGTCAGTAGATATTTCTTTTGCGTATTGGTATCCAAATAACCGCTCGGCAAGTATTCGATTAAATCGTTCAACAATTGCCTGATCACGATGAATTTCAGTATGTCCTCGTCTGATTTTAACGTTACGTTTTTTCATTAACGATAATACTGCACCAAGAAATTCTTTGCCAGGATCAACCTGTAATAACTGTGGCCATCGCAAAGGTCCTCGCTGATAAATTCGTTCAAACGCAGATGAAACTTCAGACGCTGTCTTTGTTGATAATGGTTCCGCTTCTTTATATTTACTTGCAACATCAACGACAGTTAATGCGTATTTGTATGTGCGTGATTGACGTTTACCAATTTTAATGGTGTCATGTGGTAAAAATAAAATATCTGCTTGAAGAACCTCATTAGGGATGCTGACATCAAAATGTGCACATTGAATTTTTTTAGGTGGTGGTAGATAAATTTGCCATATTGCCTGTCGTGCTAACCACGCTGCAGCAACAGAACGTGACACTTTTGCTACTTCAGCAAGTTTACTAATAGCTGATCTGCCTCTCCAATATCCTCTTGGGCTATAATAAATGGATTCCATTATAATAGTTATATAATTAATTACCAGCCCCTAACATTATTTTACTTTTCATGGCGGATTTTACTAGAAAACTAGCGAGTTTTTCACTGATAGATTTATTAGGTATAGAATTTAATCCATGAATCAATTTTACATCTGCGAGATGCCTTTGTTGCAAATCTTTACTTTTATACGCAACGTCATGAACATGACACGCTTTATCAATCTTATTTATTGGATACTCTCCTGATCTTGGTTGATCTTGATTATCAAGTCTGATATCAAGTCGAGTTCCAGGACCACCATAATTATATCCAGGAAGTTGTTTCTCACCGGGGTATTTAGCCCACGGAGTTCCTGGTAATTTTCCTAATAAATCGGCAATATCTCCACCTGTCTTTGTTTTGACAAATTTGTATTTCTTCGTGCCACATTTTACACATTTGCATGTCAGAGCACGTCGTTTATTCTTCGTTGTTATTGTAGTTAATTCAGCAGTGGGTGTAGACGCTCTACATCGAACACAATATAGACTCATATTATTTACTATATGGATATAATTGACTTTTCGGCGACACGAAAACAGGAACCAGTAAAACATCATCCAGCATTACCAAATTTGATAAGAATGATTATAATAGGTCCGTCTGGATCGGGTAAAACACAACTATTATTAAATTTAATAATGCGATGGTTAAAATGGAGTAAATTGTATTTAGTAGCACCATCCGTAGATGATCAACACTGTTACAAAGTACTTAAAGATTTTAATGAAAATGCAAAAATTGCTGAATGAAGACGGAGACGATGTTGTTGACTTTATTAGATGACCTAGATGGATTTATTAATAATTTAGTGGTGTACGATGACGTTATGTTGGACAGACAAACAAATCCAGCTAGAATATTTTCTCGAGGTCGTCACAAAAATACTGACGTGATTTATGTTACACAACGATATACACAAATACCTAAAGTGATCAGAGACAAATGCAATATTTTGGTTTTGTTTAATGGAGTAGATAATTATACTCTACAGAATATTTATTATACTTGGTGTTCAGGGGACATGGACATGATTAAGTTTAAAAGCTTCTTTTCAAAAGCACAATCTGCTCCGTTCGGATTTATAACAATAAATCTTCATGACCCAAGATCCAGATATCGTATAGGTCTGGATAAAATCTTTGGTTAATCTGTGATTAACTCTGCTCCTCCTCTGCTAGAGAATTATTTCTATGTATGTCTGTATGTATGCATGTTTGTCTGTATTTTAATTTATCAAAAATAATCAGTAGATCCTAGCGGTTACCCTTCAATGGGGCCCCTCGATAGCCTGTGTGACTTTCATGGGGTCCTTACATTGTCGTCTCTCTTATGACGTATTATGCGGCACGCCCATGTTCTGTTTCTTTTGGCTAACACCCTTTCTGGATGTTTATTTGGGGTTCTTCCATGGGGCAGAGAGCTCAAGGCATGCTACTGATTATTTTAGTGGGGGGGCAAATTTGCATAGACACACCTCCCGGCGAATTTCTAATTGACGAAAGCGAAATATTAGCAATTCAGAAGGCTGTCTAGGCATTGCGATTTCGATAAAACCCCAATGAAACCCCGGGGTAGAATTCCAAAATGGAATCCGACCACGAGATACGTGGTGGTTTATCGAAATCTCAGGGGATGCCTCCCCCCCTACTTATTAAAAGACGTGGGCGACCCGGGGACCCGAACCCATCTCGGCGAGATCTGGGGTCGAACCGCAAACATCAGTATTAAAGTTTCCAGCAACTTTAACATTGAGCTAACGAACTCGACTACGGATATATGTTTTAGAAATTATTATATGTGATTATTGTGCAATAGCATTTGATGTCTGATTTTACAAATAAATAAATATTTATAATTTTATTAAGATATTTTGCCATTATATATATGAACCGATTAAAATGTATTATATTTAAAATTAAAGCACGGAAATAAACTGCACACAAATACCTATCTCCGCGGAGATATCCACGGCGATAAACACAGCTATTGTTTGAACTACCACACATGTCCTTGAAAAATCGGTACGCATACCTATCTCAGTACATGTATGTATGACTCACTTCATGTATATATATGCAATAGTTGATCTGGATAAATTCATAGCAGCAGGAAGGGTGAATGACAAAAATTGAGTAACCCGGTAAGTAAACTAAACGCATTAAAGCAAAAGTCAAAAATGAAGTAACAAAAATGAGCTAACCCAAAAGATTTATTATTCGTTTTTCAAACTAAAAGGTAATAATATAATTAGAAGGCTCGGTTTATCGTTTTGACCCTTATTTTTTGTTATTTATTTTTACTTAACGGTTCAGGCAAAAAGTTGTAGGGTTCACCCTTCCTGCTGCTCCATTTATGTCTATACTAAAACCATATAATACTATCCGCATGTTCACATACTATAAAGAGGTGTACGGTGTTACAAACACGAATTCATTTTCATTGACCAATCGATAACAGCATTGATAAAATTGGAAAAGAAAACTATGTCACCAAGTTTGACCTTTTGATAGGATTCTGGCAAATTCCACTGACAGAAAGGGCAAGGAAAATGTCTGCATTCTTGACACCAGATGGACTTTATCAATATATAGTGATGTCGTTTGGGAGTAAATATTCGCCATACACTTTCCAATGTTTACATCAGTACATATGGCCTAGCAAATTGTGCTTCCATCGATGAGATCATCCTCTACAAGGACAACTGGAAAGATCACCTAGAGATAATTCGGAAATACTTTAACAGAGTCACTGAGGCAAATTTGACAATTAGTTTATCCAAACGTGAGTTTTTCCGTTTCTGTGTGTTACATTTCTAGGACAATTGTGGAACATGTGCAAGTTAAAGCTATAGAAGCTATGGTCCAGGCTCTGAATTCCCTGAGCTATCAGGAACAAGTAATTATGAGATCTTTAGGCATTGATGGATACTATCGGAAATCGTGTTCAGTTGTTTCCGTTATTTGCCGAACTCTTGACAAATGTATTGTTTAAGAGAACCGAGTTTCATTGGTCTCGGAAATGTCAGCAGACTGTTGATATCTTAAAGGCCATACTTAAGAGTGCACCAGTGGTTCAGCTGAAAATTTCAGTAAATCATTTAAATTGTATGTTGATGCAAGTGACTTTGGGGTTGCTGGAGTATTGATTCAAGAAGACAATAATGGTGTAGATCATCCAGTGCCC